>JAPYZJ010006796.1:0-22345 GCA_030522765.1 Ophioninae sp. B BG-2022a | reverse complement strand
TTGGCGATATATATATATATATACATCGACGAGGAAAAAAAAGAAAAAAATAAAACGCTCAGTCGATAAAACTCGCCGAGTGGCAGAGGAGTATTAAAGCGAGAAGTAAAAGCTATTTATAAATTCG
Organism: Ophioninae sp. B BG-2022a; assembly: GCA_030522765.1. Lineage (NCBI taxonomy): Eukaryota > Metazoa > Arthropoda > Insecta > Hymenoptera > Ichneumonidae > Ophioninae sp. B BG-2022a. Next base: position 22,218 of record JAPYZJ010006796.1, on the reverse strand, counting down.
CGGACAGATATAAAGGTAACGAACCAACATTCTTCCCGTTTCATTCGGATCAAAACTATCCGAAGAAATTTTACGACGTCTTCCTCGGCATCCTCCACCTCCCCCTCCCCTGCTTTCACAACCGCGAGAAATTTCCATAATTATTCCAAAGTTCAAATTTGCGGTCACTCGAATTGTATCACGTGAGCTAGTTTGCGTCCGTTCATTATTCGGAGACGTTTAATCGGCGCCAATTAAAAAATTATACATTATCGTGTTTGGGTTTGCGCAGGTTTTTTTTTGCAATTGTCTGGATCATTATTTAGTGCTGTAGACGGTACGGAGAGAAAAATGTGTGCATAAAGTGATTACCAAAGAACGTGATCTTTCAATTGCTCTTTTAACGTAAATCATTTTTTCATCCGGTTACTGGTTATGAAAAGATAAAAAATAGTAACTAGCTAATCTAGTAACTAAGCTGGTAACTATTCTGAGATGTAAAATGGTATCTGGATGCTCTAAAGAAATGAAATAATAAATAAGAATAATGAACAATTTATTAGTTATTTTCATTAGATTTATCAGATTTATTATTTTTTTTTATGATTCTTTTACGAATTGTTCTTTTATTATTTTGCTCTTTAAAGCAAAGGTAGGTTTTTTTTTAGTTTAAAAAAAAACCTAGATGAGTTTTCGAAATGCCTTTTATTAAGTTTAAAAATAAGATGATACTCCAATATTTAAAAAGAAAATTTCTATTTTCGGCTTTCGACAACAAGCCCTTCAGCTTTTTCTTTTTTATCATTTCAATTTTTCCCAATTGATAAAAATGATGAAAAATAATTGGAATAAAAATAAAAACAATTTATTTTATTAATTTTTTTACTCATTGCGGAAGACAAAAATAATTGTATCTTTATCTCGATTTATCTCAAATAAAAAAGATAGAAATAAAAATGATTTCTTTTTTATCATTTTTTTTTTAATCGGAAAAACGAAAAGTGAGGTAATATTTTTTTTCTTGCGTTCCTGCAATAACGATGATTCCTGGCAACGGTTACAAAATCAGCGAATGTAAAAACGATTTCTCACGCAAGAAAGATCGACGTGTGATGGGTCGATAATTCGCGCGCGACTATGTATTCGCTTTGATGAATGGCAATTTTCGTTTTTCTTTTCCTTTTTTTTTAATGACGCGCCGAACCGATCACCGCCGGGGTAACAATTAGCCATCAAATGGTATGAGTTTTCAAGCTACACGAGTTTTTCTCGGTCCCTCTTTTAGATTGATTAATTCTTTTGTTTTTTTTTTAAATATTTTTCTTTATCTTTATCCTAACTGATCGTGCATAGAGATGGCTCGTTTGACCGCTAGATGACATTCTTAGCTGGGACACCCTGTATACTTTTCTTATTAATTTTTTTATATTATTATATATCAAAAGTGCTTCAAGGATTCGAAACAGCGGTGGCACACAAGTGTAGAGAGATCTGAGAGAGATTACTTTGAAGGGGACAAAATAGATATTGATGAATGAATAAATATTTTTTCGAAAAAAATAAAACGTCACCTTATTTTTTTCAACAATTTTTTGCAACCTCGCTTACACGCGTACACTGTGCATTTTTTAATAAACTTCGTTCATATATTTGGGACACCGTCTAAATATGCAAAAATGATGCAATATTGTTGGTTAATTTAATTGGCAAGCTTGATGCAATGATGAGGGAGATGTTGTCTGGGATCGTTAACGATCGCGTGAAATGAAGCCTGGAGGGCGATCGTTGCGTGAAAGAACTCTATAATTAATCGAATAATATTAGACGGGTAACAACAAAATTGCATCCCGTATGAAAAATCTACGAGGAAAAACGATTCGAGAATAAGCATGCCAATTTACAGCGAACTTCGTCGGGGATACTAGAAAAAGTAAATATAAAAATGAGGAATAAAAACGAGGTCAAGTTCGCGTTGGGACAACGAATAGTTGTTGAAGCTGATAAGTAAACTTATTGCTTTTGAAAAACGTTACGAATTAGTCTTATCTTTCTATGTAATATTCAGTCTCGCCCTGATAACACAGTTTTTCACGTTTTAAAAATTTAAATAATTTTTTTCAACTGTTTTTCCGATATTTTTTCAAAAAATAATTTTCTCCCGAAAACCGAATTAATTTGAATCGAAAGTACACACCGTAAGCTATTTTTGAGAATTGACCCAATTTTTTCATCGTTAATTATCCAGAGTAATGTTACATTTAAGAAACGCAATGTACCGGATGACCGAACAGTAATTTTACTCTTATTCGTAAAATTCCTATTTACCGGAGTTTCGCGTTAAAAAAAAAATGAAATGACGAAAAAGAAAAGCCACGAATTTAATTCGTAATAAAAATTTCGATCCAATGTTCGTTACTCGTTCTCAAAATTTCGTCACTCTTTTATTTTCTTGCGAAAATAAGTGACGCAACTTTTCGAAAAGCAAATGAGGCAAAGTTGATTTACGTTTCTACTGTATCAACGCGCCACCGGAAGTGACGAAGCGATGTGCTAAGGGCATTAAAAATGGCTGACGGAAACGTCGGTTTCGGAAAACGAATACATCGGGCGCGAGAATCCCTCAAAATGTTTATGTATTTTGAGATTGTTTACGAATATATACAATGATGAAACTACAAATACTTATGAGTCGTTGCTCGTCGTGTCATTTACGAAACAGAATTTCACCATTTTTTTTAAGTCCGAATAAAATTATGGAAAGGAGTTTTTTGAGGTTTGAAAAAATTATGAAAAAAGAGTTTTTTGAGATTTGAAAAAAATTATGAAATGGAGTTTTTTGAGGTTTCGATAAAAAAGATGAAAAGGAATTTTTTGAGGTTTGAATAAAAATGATGAAAAGGAATTTTCATTAAGTCCGAAAAATAATTATGAAAAGGATATTTTCAAGTCCGAAAAAAATTATGAAAATAAGTTTTTTGAGGTCCAAAAAATGAAATTATTGAAATTTCGAAAGACATTCGTATCGATTTTTTTTATTCCAAAACGAAATTATTAAAAAAATGTTATCGGAAATGTAAAGAAAAAATTTCTTTCAATTTTTTCGCGAACGTTCAAGCGTTTTTCTATTTTCGGTTAATTCGGAACGGGGTTTGCGCAAAAGCCCGAGACATCGATCCAGTAAACTACTCTGCATGGAAATCTTACGAAATCACATTTTTAACGTTTCGCGAAACTTTCGTTTAAAAAATGTATTTTTTTTTTTCGTCGGGGTCATCTTCATATCTAAAGTGATATCAATGAATCACGATCTCTTTGACGGCTCTTTCATGAATTGCATGAGGAGATATAAAATGATATGTACGCATATGTAAGTGCTTGCCTGTACATTTTTGTATGCATAAGCCGTTTTTTTGTTACGTCATATTTGATATCGTCTCTTTCGAGTTCATAATCCGGAGATAAATTATCTCCCACTGCAACACTTTTTATCATTGCGGGTTTGCTTCACACAGACGTTATCCTATTAATCAGCAAATCCAATTACCATTAATTATTTTAATTAAATGAAACATCAACGAGCAGACTTGGCCAGGGACAATACTCGGATGACTGACCAACAACTGATTTAAGTAGAAATTCAATTATGAATTAGTTTAATAAACAAAGTATTTTTATTAAATTTTATATTTAAATAAAAAAATTAATTTTATTAATTTAAGTTAAATTGATAAAAATAACTTGAGTAGTAATTCGATCGTGAATTAGATTAATTCAAAATTAATAAAATTATTAAATTGTTTTAATCTTTAGTTTCATTAATTAAACTAATTTAAGTAGAAATTCAGTCCGATATTAGTTCATCTAAAACGTGTATTAATAATTCATTTACTTAAGAATTGAAAAATCAACGGAGAAATTGCAGTTAAAAAAATTATATTGAATTAGACTTTAGTTAATTCGGAAACGAAGTCAAAATATTTATCGTCCGATAAATATAAAATAATTAATGATAATTATTGATATATTGCTATTAATAACACCAATAATAATAATAATAATAATAATAATAATAATAATAATAATAATAATAATAATAATAATAGATCGTAAATAAATAACTAAATAAGGAATTGATATTTATTGTAAGTCGAATTGTCTCGTTATTTTTTGTACGTATACTTTTACTTAGCTGATTGCAATAATACAAATAATCGCCGCTGCATTTTAATTGTAAAGTTAACATGGAGAGACATTTAATAAAGTGACTGAGATTAAATCAATTAAAAAAGTTTGTAATAATTTAATATAATAATTATTATAAATGATCATTTTGGATTCTTATAACAATTAGATGTAATTATTATTAATAATCATTATGAATTTGTATCGTAATTATATTTATTATTATTAATGATTAATGATTATTAATTTTTAAATGTCCATGTACATTAAATCAAGGCGTAAAAATCGATTTAAAAGATCGACAAAAAAAGGCGGAAAAAGAAGAACAACGAAGTGTCATTATTGTTGAAATATCTCGAGTAAACGCTTGAACCAAAATATGCGTATATATAAAGTGAAGGGTCCTTCGTGGAAGAGAAAAGTCAATAGGCTCAACAGTCGCGATGCAAAATGCACTTGAATTAGCCGATGCACGATGTGGCGCAAAGTTCAATAATGTGCAATGTGCAATAAGAAGCCACTTTAGGGAACTAAAGGCAAAAAGCGTCTTCACTTCGAGTGAAATTTTAAAAGAAGTGCGGATTGGAGCAAATTTTCAAAAAGTTGACGATTGAAGCACATTTTCAAAAAATTGCGGATTGGAGCAAATTTATTCAAATTTGTTTACAAGACTATATTTTTACTCTTAAATTTTATTTAAAACTAAAGAAAATTCACTTTTTTCGTACGTGGGAAATTTTTCAAAAATCGTGCATTGAAATAAATCGTCGTAATTTTTATTTGGACCCGATGTACCCAATTAATTCATTTTTTTCGTTTAATTCGAGTGATATTTGAAAAAAATTGACGGTTAGAACAAGTTGTCGTAATATTCATGTTTCAGTCCATTATTTACACTGAAATTTGATTTACATCTGAACAAACCCAAAAAAAAAATGTGTTCGTCCAATTCGAAAAAAAATCGAGTTGCAAGATAAGTCGCGATTTTAAGTTACAAAATCATGATTTTATTAAAAGTTTTTTGTTAAACCCAAAAAAATACAAACGAATTCTCTTTTTCTTCCTAAAATTCGAGTGAAATTTTTGAAAAATTTCGTTGTGTGGCAAACTTCCGTAATTTTTATTTAAAGGCGAGCAACGAAAAAAAAAAAACTGTGCATGCTAATCAAAAGTTCTAGGTACTATATCGGCTTGGCGCTGAATAGCAATTTTCCTCGCGATGAGTTCTCCACGCAAAGTTTTGTGAATGCGCATAAATTGTTGCCTGCGAGCGATGCGGCAACTTTCAATTCGCCTCTCGTCTTTCCTTCTTATTTTAGTTTAACTTTTTTTTGCCTTTCGATCAGGATCGCACGCGATCGTTCTCCGCCGATTGTTACGTAAACGAGGATGTATACATAAATATATTACAATTTAATCAATTTCACATTTTTAGAACCGATTTTTCATTTTATTGTTTTTATTTTTAATGAAAACAAAATTTGTCGGAACCGAAAAATTGTATTTTTGTATAAAAAATTGCACTTTTTCGTAGCTCACATGAAAAAAAAAATTTTTTTTTTCTCACAACGCAAAACTTGGCAGAATGAAAAAACGATGAAAAAAAAGAATCAAGAATCATCGACTATTCATTTTTTTCTCTTTTTTATACTATATTTATTTTCGCTCTGAACGAAAATAAAAAAAGGAACGTTGACATTTTTTATCATCGCAAACTTGCTTTACAAACACAAACGTTATCGTATTAATCAGAAAATCTAGTTAGCATTAATTATTTCAATTAAATAAAATATCAACAAAAATACTTGGCAAGGGACAATACTCGGGTAGATGACCGAGAACTGAATTAAGTAGAAATCCGATGGCGAATTAGTTTAATACAAAATTAATTTGAATTAAATTAATTAAACTAATTTAGTTAGAAATTCAATCATGAATTCGATTAATTTAAAATTAATTTAAGTTAAAGTAGTCAAACTAATTTAAGTGGAAATTCAATCACAAATTAGTTTGATTAAAAACTGTATTGATAATAAGTTTAATTCACAATTAATAAATGAATTAACAGTCTATTCCATTATGAATCGAATCGACGATTAATTTAATTAAAAATTACATTTATACAGATTTATTTTCGTTCCGAACGAAAATGAAGAAAGGAACATTGACCCGATTTCTTTTTTACTAACTGGATCCATCAGCGTTTGCTTTACGAAAGAAAAAATAACTGGTTCGTCTAGCCAAAAAAACTCTTCCTTTTCTTTTATCCCGTTCATCCGAGGCGCTAATTTCTTCCTCACACGAGCAGAGCGTGAAATGTAAAAAAACAAGCGATTACCACGCGTCTCCGCGATCGAAGATTCGTTTTTTCAATTCTATTTCTTTTTATGTCTACGTTTTTTTTCGACGCGATCTCTACTGATTCGTGCTACGATAAATTTCGTAGAGACCGACTGACCCATTTCCAGTTTCCGCGACTGGCTTTTTTTGGCTTATTTTTTCCTCTTCTCTTTCTCTCTCTACCACTCTCTCTTTTATTATTATTTCATTATTATTATTATTATTATTATTATTATTATTATTATTATTACTATTATTATAGTATATCATTATTACCTTTTTAAGCCATTAAACTGCTTTTAAATATTTCCTATTAAACTGTTTTACTATTTTTCTAACTATTTTTTTTAAACAATTCCTTTATTGTTGAACCATTTGTTTAAACTACGTTTAATACTCTCGTAACGGTTTTCACTGTTTTATTGTAAAGTATTTATGGTGAAACAATTATTAACTATTTTTTTATTTTTTGGATATTTAACTTTTTTTTTTTAGTATTTTCAGAAACTATTTAACTATTTTTCTTAACAATATATTGTTACAGTATATATTTGTTAATATATATTTTACGATTTTACTATTCGCTTTAACCATTTTTAAAAGGCTCATCACATTTTTCACTATTCTTCTGAAAGTATTCAACAATCTTTCAAAACTTTTCTACTATGCTTTAACGTTTTTTGGCAAAACTCTTAACATTTTTCAATTATTAAGTTAAAATGATGTAACTCTCTTTTAAATACTGTAGAAAACAATAGTTTTTAAAGACTAGTTTATTAAGTATTTTTATTTTTATTTAACTATCTTTTATTTAACCACATTTAAAAACTATTTTTATTCTTCAATTCACTATTTTCCAAAACTATTTTCATTGTTTATTTGACTATAGTATAGTTTTATTCCATGTATACCCCTGAGGGGTTTTTACAACCTGGTAGGTACATTAGATGTCCTTATCGCTATTTCCTTAAAAGCTAATCTTACATTACTACTACTTCCCTATCCTAAAGCCCATGTACATTCTGTTAACTTTTTCCTTGCCTTATTGTCGCTTTCCGTTGTGTATCGCTTTTATCACTTCCTCCCATTCCTTCATATATTCGCAAATTTCCTTTACCGGTTCTTCGTTTATTAGTTCTTCAATTTTTTGTGTGAGCTCTTCCCCCCTCCACCCTTTCCAGCCCATGTACCACTTCTCTCTTCAATCTTGCCTTCAATTCCTGACAAGCACATATGTGATCAAGGCTCTCTTCTCCTTCTCCACAGACAGTTCTTATCCTCGAAACCCTTAATGCCTTTCTTCCCTACGTTCCCACACCTTATCCTTACCCACAATTCCTTAATTTCTGCCCTAAACTCCTTTGATTCCCAACAACTTTCTCTTCGTATGTTCCTTTTTCTGCTTTTATACTTTGTGCAGTACGTGGACTTGTCGATCCTCGCCCAGTCGCCTTGGGATTCCTGGTCCATTTTTATTTCGCTTGCTCGTTTCATTATTTTTTCTGCCCCTCTCATCTGACCATTTTTAATTACTTGCCATATTCCTTCTTCTCCCACTGCCTGCATGGCCTTTGCCATCTCCCCTCCCCACCTTGATTTTGGGTTCCCGTTCATGATCCACCTCACTTCCTCTTTCAGGCATACCTTCGGTCACCTTTCATTCGCCATCTTCATCACCTCCACAATATATTTAGCCGCTCTTCTCCAGGCTTCTATTTCCACCCCTCTGCAACCTGCTTCCGTCCTCCAGATGTAATTGGGTGTATTAGGGCTGATTCCCATGTTGTTTATTTTACTATTTTTCAAAACTATTTTTCTTTTTTAATTTACTATTTTTCAAAACTATTTTTCTTTTTTAATTTACTATTTTTCAAAACTATTTTTCTTTTTTAATTTACTATTTTTCTTTTTTAATTCACTATTTTTCAAAACTATTTTTCTTTTTTAATTTACTATTTTTCTTTTTTAATTCACTGTTTTTTTAAACTATTTTTAATTTTTATTTTAATATTTTTCAAAACTATTTTTCTTTTTAAAAACTATTTTATATTCTACAGGACTGATTGTACTGACTGTCTTTTTTTCTTTTCCCTCTCATTCGTGTGGACATTCGGAGCGGAAAAGATCAGCTTTTCATCGCGACGAGTCAAACGCGACGCAACGGTTGCATTTTTTTTTTGTTCGCGACCCTGAGGTTGCGCGAGACCGGAAACGAGGCACGAAACCTCCAATGTGTATACTGAAAGCGCGTAACACGCGCGGTGCACCCAAAGGTTCGACGACCTTAAGACGACCAAGAGCGCACAATCCCCTTCTCACGCGGCTGGCTTTCTATCGTGAAAGTCAAAACGCACACTTCACTGTGTGGTCTAATGTGCGCGGATAAGTTACACACACGGATACGAGGGATTCGCTGCCTCGGGTGGAACTCAAAGTCACGATCTCGGCTTGCGCCATGACCTAATCATATTTATTCCGCGTCTTCGCCACTACTATTATCCTTATCTCGGGCCAGATTAACCGGGGCAAAACAAAAAAAACCAACGAAGAAAAACAAAGAGCATTCCAATCGTTCCCGATCGTTTTTTCGAAAAACACGCTTTTACGAAAGTGAAAATATTTTTGATGAAATGCTATTTTTGTAAAAGTGAAAAAAAAATGGTTTTGGAAGAATGCCTTTTTTTGTAAAAGTGGCAATAAAGGTATTTGGAAGAATGCCATTTTTGTAAAAGTGGAAATAAAGATATTTGGAAAAATGCCATTTTTTGTAAAAGTGGAAGTAAAGGTTCTTGGAAAATGCCATTTTTGTAAAAGTCGAAATAAATGTTTTTGGGAAAAATGCCCTTTTTTTGTAAAAGTGGGAATAAAGATGTTTGGAAAAATGGTTTTTTTTTGTAAAAGTGGAAATAAAGGTTTTTGGAAAAAATAACTTTTTTTGTAAAAGTAGAAATATATGTTTTTGAAAAATGCCTTTTTAGTAAAAGTGGAAAAAATATTTTTGGAAAAATGCTTTTCTTGTAAAAGGGGACGTTAATGTTCTTGGAGAGATACATTTCTTGTAAAAGTAAAAATAAATATTGGAAAAATACCTTTTTTAAGAAAATGGACTGAAATATTTTTTGAAAAAAATACATTTTTTGTGAAAGTAGAAATAAATAAATCGGAATCGTTTCGTTAAACAATCGGATCATATTCCTTCGTCAATTAATTTAATATTATTTATTTATTTAATTATTGTTCGATATTTTAATCTTTTATTTCTTTATTTTTAATTCTAAATTTTTTCGTTAAACCCAAACGTGTCGAAAAAATTTGTTTGGATTCATTTGGATTCTTGATAATAATCAAGAATTGGTTACTATTGGTATTATCATTATTACTTGATTTATTGAACCATTAATGATAATAATAATTAATTGATAATACATAGTAATTAACCATATTTTTTATGAATAATTAATTCAATTATTTTTTTTATTATTATGCTTACGTATTTGTTATGAATATTATTAGCTAATATTATGAGAATATTAGTATTATTATTATACACAGCTCGGATTCAAACGCGCTGAAAAAATAAGAAAAGATCATAAATCCAGATAATCAATAATTGGATAACTGTTAAATATTTTTTTAAATGTAGAAAATAAATAAAAACGATAATTGTCGTTAATTTTTGGATATCCTGATTTTGCGCATGCCAATACTCATTCCTACTGATATGGCCATTCACATTCAAATGACCACAGTTATTTCCCGGCTTAAATTTCGAATTTATTTGCGGGTTCGTTTTCCGTATGGCCTTAGCTAAAAGTTGCTTCATTGCAGAACAGGAGCTCAAAAAAATGTCTAAATATATACACCAAATCAGTCAACCGAAAATATTATCCATCCTTGCGTTACGCTGGGTTGCACTACGAATTAATGTTAATTATAGTTAAAAATTGCAACTCGGACTATTAGATATTAATTTATTATTATTTGTTACTATTCATTGTTATATCGTAATCTTATAATTATTTCTAAAATATGTAAATTGTTATTAACCTTTATATCATAATCTTATAATTATTATTTTTTAAATTTGTTGATATTTATTGTCACATTTTATACTTTTTATTATGATGTTTTAATTTATTGTTATTTATTTTTATATCTTGTACTTTTTAACTTGATTTTTTAATTCATCCTTATTCATTTTTATATCTTAATCTTCTCGTTATAGTTTTTCCAAATTTGTTGTTAATGTTATATCTGATACGTTTTATGATTATTTTTTAAATGTATTGTTATTTATTTTTATATCTTGCACTTCTTATCGTGATTTTTCAATTTATCGTTATTTATTTTTTAATCTTAATCTTTTTGTTATGTTTATTTAATCTCTTCTTATTCATATATATTTCTTGTAATTTGTTTTATTATGATTTTCACCTTCATTGTTTACATTCCATTATAAACCATTTGTCATTTATCATTGTTATTATTATCGTCATTACAACTGTCGTTTTTATATGCGACGGAATGGAAAAATTGCGTCTTGATAATGATAGTGGCAACGCAATCGTGTATTGTGTCCGGTATCGCGACGTCGACGAAACAGAAAAAAAAGGCCAAATCGTCAAGCGTGACCTCGCTCGTGCAATAACTGCATCATACCAGTTCAACAAAAAGACTCGCTGTACGAAAAAAAAAACAGTGCTCAATTTTGAGTTCGGACGGTCTGTTATTAATTTCCGTGTGTCGCTCGAGACGGACGGCGTTTTTGGAATTTGGGAAAAAACGAAATTTTACTCGTTGATGAGCAGTCCACAGGGTCCAATAACAGACTAGAACGTTGCATGGACGCACGTGTTCTTCCATGTGAGGAACAAACAATTTTTTTTCTTCATCGCATTTTAGTTTTTCAGCGGGTTTGTCTTTGACTAAATTCGAACGGTTTCCTAATAATATTTACAACAAATAGGTAAAGTGTAATAATAAAAAAATAATTTTTAAACTTATTAATACGAAATATGGTTAATTATCGTTATCATGAATTAATCAATCAATTAAAAATAATAACAATAGTAATGATAAAAATCAATTTAAAAAAACAAAAAGAAAAAGTAATAATAAATTGTTAAATAAAGTAATAAATAATTCAATAAATAATTCAATAAATTATGGACAAACAAAATTAATTGTCGCGATCACCAATAAATAACAGTGGAATGAAAAATTATTAAACAACAAAAACAAATAATAATAATAATAATACTAATACTAATGATAATAAAATAATTTGAAAAACAATTAAAAGTACTGAGGAAAAAAGTAATAATGAATGATAAATAATTAAATGAGTTGTTGACAAATAAAATTAATTATCATTGTCACCAATAAAAAACAGCGAATTAAATAATAATAATAAATAAAAAATATCAATAATCAAGATAATGTACGTCAAAAGAAAAAAATAAAGAAACAATGCTTGCGTGAGAGAAAAAAACGTTAACGAAAAAAAAAAAAAAAATCAGAGTGACTAACGAAAAACAGCGCATGTTCTCCGTTCTCCGTCAAACGAAAACAAGCCACAGCAAAAAATCTTTACCTCGAGTCGTACGTTCCCATCCGTGACGAGGCACAAACCGCTGTGGAGCGTTCTATTTTCACGTGGTTATCGATCGCGGTGAAACCGCGCGGAAGCAACGGAACACGTAGGAAAAAATAATTCACGTGAAGAAAAAAAAAAGACTGCGAAAAAAAAACCGAAGAAAAACTGAGAAACGGAAATAGGAAGAGAAAAACGACGAAGTGTTCCTCGTGAGTCACGGCAAGGTGAGCGAGCTAAGGGAGCCCAATTTTACGCGTTTACTATTCACGTCCACTTTTTTTTTCTTTCGCCAACTAATCGATCCCAATTCTGTCACAATCCGTTTCCTTCTCGTTGCCTCAATAATAAAAATCAATATTCAATATCGAGGAAAAAATAAAAGGTTGCAAGTTTTTGACAGCTGTGGGGGGGGGGGGGGGGGGGGGGGGGGGGGGGGGAGGACGTTAGAAACGAGCAAATAGAAAAAGGAGATTCTCGAAATAAAGTAGGAACGGTCCGTTTGGGCTGATTCCGCAATGACCGAGACGAATATCGTGCTCGCGACCGTACAGAGCCGAGTATCAGAGGGGACTGAGGCACGCGCACCGCGTGCTACGTGTAGGAGTAAACGCGCTTCGTTGCGACGTCAATCGCGACGGCCGGGCCGGCGTACTGCAGCCCGTGGTCGGCGCATGTCTCGTATACATATATATGTATATACATGCGCGCGCGTGCCCGTGCCTGTGTGTGTATGTGTATATCCACGTATGAATATCTAATATGTATATATGTATAGATGGACGTATATGTATATCGGTATGGATATGTATATAGATGTGGATATGTACATATGTATATAGATTTGAATATGTATGTAAATGTATATATGTATGTATGTATGTATGTATGTGTGTATGTATGTATGTATGTATGTATGTATGTATGTATGTATGTATGTATGTATGTATGTATGTATGTATGTATATATGGTGTGTGTTTGTATGTATGTATGTATGTATGTATGTATGTATGTATGTATGTATGTATGTATGTGTGTATGTATGTATGTATGTATGCATGTATGGTGTGTGTACGTATGTATGTATGTATGTATGTATGGTGTGTATACGTATGTACGGTGTATGTATGTGGGTATGTATGTATGTATGTATGTATGTGGGTATGGATGTATGTATGTATGTATGCATGTATGCATGTATGTATGTATGCATGTATGTATGTATGCATGTATGTATGTATGTATGCATGCATGTATGTATGTATGTATGCATGTATGTATGTATGTATGCATGTATGTATGTATGTATATATGGTGTGTGTTTGTATGTTTGCGTGTACATTCGCATGTTGGTATATACATAAGGATGTTTGTTTATACAGCGGTAACTTCCGTTCCGAAGCTGACGCGGAGGCCAAACTGCGTCACATATAGGGCGGTTTCATTGTTTCCGCGGAGGGGGCAGGCGAGCTGCTGCATCGACGGCAAACTGACAATGCTGATTTTTTTTCACGACGAGAAAATTGTTCCAATGATTTTTTGGTCACTTATTCCTGTAATTTCTTTGTATTTATTTGTTAATTGATGTAATATTTGTTAATTAATTGAAATAATATTTGTTAATCGTGTATTTATTCGTTAATTGTTCAGTGGGATGTGAAACGATGAAGAATATTTTTATTTTTGACATTGACAGACAATTGACAAGAGAATATTGATAGGAATTATAGCTCCGGAAATGAAGAGGGAGCAAAATTACGGAAAGGAACGCGAAAGTGGAAATTGATTTTTCAATAGGACGAAAAGTTCATTATTGAGACTTTTTTTCAACTTTCCTTGTGAAAATAGGTTAAAAATCATCAAATGGATCATGGGTTATTTTGTCTCAAGTTAATTTAATTTGACTGCAGTTACTGCGTCCTCACTCACATTAACTCACAATAAGTTGGACTTACTTATTATTTTTTTCCAACCCAAATTGTCGTATCGAAACGACCTTGGATTATCTTGTCTCTAATGTAAGTTAACTGAACTTAGCCTGTCCTAACTCAACTTGAATCAAAGTATCTTAAATTCATTCAAGAGACTTCAGTTTGTATTATGGAAATTATTACTTCGTTTTTCCAACTCAACTTGTTCCAACGACTTGAGTTATCTTCTTTCGAGTTAATTTAACGTAGAGTTAACTTGTAAAATATTGCACCACAACTTAAGTCAAGTTCAAATATCTTGAGTTATGTCGAGTTGAGTTCGGTTGAGTTAGTACATATTCTTAAATAACAATAATAATAAAAATAATAAAAAAAATTGTTTCGTCAGGTTTAGCAAGTTGAGTAAAAAACAATCATTTTATTTGAAATAATTTCTTTTTAACTTAACTCGCTTAACCTAAAAAAAAAAAATTATGGCGTTGCTGCAATAATGTTGCGCGGAAAAAGAGTGACGTACACTCCAGACTATTGGATCCTCGTACTAGACTTTGTATTCGCGAGGGTTATCAAGCTTATCCGTTGCACGTCATTTTGGCATGATTCTATAGCGAGAAAAATTACGTGCTCGTGGGGAAAAATATATATTGCGCAATTGCACACTTGCTGGATTTCCATTCCGAACGGAAATTTATGAAACGTCGAAAAAAAAGGAAATTCAATTTTTTTAAAAGTTGCTTTATTTTTTTTTATTCGCTATTTTTTCTATCTCCTAGTGGAATAAAAAGGTTTTTCTCACTAAACTAGGGAAATTAAAAAATTCATTGGCAGTTTAAGAAGTTTAAATAAAACTAAAAAATAAGGCAGATTAATAAAAATTTTAATTAATTTGGCAGTTTAAAACGTTTAATTAAAATTAAAATAAGGCAGGTTAATTAAAATTTGAATTAATGTGGCGGTTTAAAAAGTTTAATTAAAATTAAAAAATAAGGCAGGTCAATCAAAATTTTAATTAATTTGGCAGTTCAAGAAGAGCAAAAAATGAAAATGTTCGTTTTTTTGGGTTTAAAGAATGGGGAAAGTATGGGTGATGTGGTCCCCTAATGGCCTTGGGAGAGTTTCTCCCTGATAAGGTTGTAATTTATTGACGATCGATTTGCTCGTCTTAGTTGTGACCGAGGTCAGTTGCGCGATAATTCCACCCTCGACTGTGTTTCGCGATTTATATACGCGATTCGCGACAAGTAAACGTATTCAAACCCAAACAATGAGATTTATTCATTTGCCGAGATACGATCGATCAGGGCCACGTTCGATCAACGTCCTTGGTCTTATCGGAGTCTCCCTTATTTCAACTGCTCTCATTTCTCTAAGTAGACGATGAAAAATAATGTCAAGCGCATAAAGAGATACGAGCGATTTCACTCTTCATTCGACCACGAATACAAATCTCCAATGAAAAAGCCAAAAACGAGAAAAATTGAAATTCTCATAATTTACGAATTCGTGTTAGAAAAAAAAAACGAGCTAAAAACTCATCGGTTGTCGGATCGTGAAAGCGAATAGAAAACAATTATTTCGATTTCGTTAAGAAATTATTAAGATTTTTCAAATGAAAAGATAAATTCTATTACATTTAAGTTGTTCAAGTATGTATTTTTATTTTTGTATTTGTTGAAAATTCTTCATATTAAAAAAAAATTAATTTTTAATTTAAATATTTGTATTTATGTATTTGGAATTTTTTCTATTTTTCAAATTTCCGAACTCGAGAGGAAAAATGAATTTGATCACCAACAGAAGAGGCAGCAGGTTTTTCTCCTAGAAATCCTCAGGGCCAACAGTCCGTAAGCCGAGAATCCCCGTACAATGTACCAATCGATGGTAAGGTAGATTACCTACTTTGTAATCCGAGTGTTGAATCAGACTTTACAAAAAGAATTCTTAAAACCGAACTTTATCAGGATTTTATTACGATTTGAGAAATATATTATAAATAATTTCCCATTTATTTATATTATATTTATTTGCTTGTTTGTTTATTGAATTTCCATTAAATTCGTTCACATTTTCATTTTTTAATTCAAATTTCTGTTATAATTTTCCCTAAATTTTTCGAATGTTCGGAATCCATGGAAAATGAATGTGCCAACAGTCGGTAAGTCGATAATCTCTGGATAATATATCGACCGATGGTAAGGTATATTTCCCACTTTGTGAACAGAGATCGATGAAACGAGGCTCGATTAAAACTCGTATAAAACGGATTCAATCAATAATAACAAACAAAAGTGAATCAACATAATCCCTAGACCGTTAAAAATTCGGCACAAGGTAAAACACCCCAGGAAATTCGTAAAAAAATACGAGAAGGTTCCCTTTTTACCGACGGAGTCAAAAAATGCCGACCGGACGGAGGTATCTCCGTGGGGCGCTGCAATCGGCACAGACCCCCACGATAATTGACGAAGATCAGCTGTGCGGCTAGTATATGCGCGAATCGCCGCGTGGAAGTATCGAAAGCGTTTGTCGGAACCTAATTGGCAATTGAAGCTGGAAAAAGCTCAGCGTCCATTCTACGATAACCAGTAAAAAAACAGACGAAGATCAACGAAAAATCCTCGCAAGGAATTAAAGGTATTAACAATTCGAAATAATAATAAAAATAAAAGAAATAACTAAATTTCGTTTTTAAGTTCCAAAACATTGAAAAGATGTATCGGAATTTCTTATCAATGTTTTTTTATCAAGAGTGATATAATCCAAATTTGAATATTATTCAATGATAATCCAATGGAAAAATCAGTTTTGAAATGAATATTAATTTTGTTGGAACCACAGGCATTATGACTCTGCACAATTTTCCGGCTCTGAAGAACGATCGGTTATTGAAGGCGGCGCGAGGCGAGAAAGTCGATCGAGCGCCGGTATGGATAATGCGCCAAGCGGGAAGATATTTGCCCGAATTTCGGGAGTTCCGTACGAAGCACCAGTTCTTCGATATATGCCAAACACCGGAATTGGCCTGTGAAGTCACCCTCCAACCGATCAAACGTTTCGATCTTGACGCGAGCATTATATTCTCGGATATACTCGTGATACCCCAGGCAATGGGTTTGGTCGTCGAAATGAGACCGGGAATCGTCAGTTTTATTATTCATCTTAAATTTATCATTTAACCTAACGTTGATTAATAATTAGCGTTATTATTATTCAATTCATTATTTAATGTAACGAAAATTAATGATTAAAGTTATTATTATTAACTTAGAAATTTAACGTGACAAATTAATCATTAACGGTTTTATTATTCAATTTGTTATTTAGTCTAACGTAAATTAATAATTAACGTTATTATTATTGAATTAATAATTCAACGTAACGTTAATTTATTATCGACGTTTTTCATGATTAAATTAATGATTCAATGTAACGCAAATTAATAATTAACGTTATTATTATTTAATTAGTAATTTAACGTAACGTAAGTTAATAATTAACGTCATTATTTACGTTAAATCCATTCCAAAATCATATCCCAGCTTTTCGTTCAAAATTCGAAATCACGTGTTTCAGCGTTTTTGGAAAATCATGCTTTAAGGGATAAAATCGTGAATTTTTATGGGAATTCCGTAAAAAAAATGCACGAACTTTGGCATTTTTTTTTTGTATATTAATTACGTTTGGAAAATGATTTTTAACGTATTTTATGTTCTTCTATTAATGAAATGAAAAACCCTTAAAATCGCTGCTCAGCTTATTGGTTGGAAATTGGGAATACTTATTTCAACGTGAAAAAAAGAATCGTTCCGCAAGGGGTGGAAAAGTGATGGAGCAGAGTACCTCGATTAAGTCATTTTCGTGTTTAGGGTCCAATTCTACCCGAGCCAATAACGAAACCGGAAGACATGAAGAGGCTGCGGAAACCAGACGTGGAAAAGGATCTTGGATACGTCGGTGAAGCGATAACCTTGACGAGACACAAACTCGAAGGAAAAGTCCCATTGATCGGATTCACCGGTGCCCCCGTAAGGCCTTCTTCCTTCCTCTTTTTCTCAAATAGCCGAAAACTTGAATCCCTGATGAGCCGAATTTGAATTTGCACAAACAGTGGACCCTGATGGGCTACATGATCCAAGGGGGCGGAAGTTCAACCATGGCATTGGCTAGAACCTGGCTCTATCGACATCCCCAAGAGTCCCATCAACTTCTGCAGATGATAACGGACGTGGTCGTCGACTACCTCGTGATGCAAGTCCGCTCTGGTGCCCAAGCTCTTCAGGTCTTCGAGAGCAACGGGGATTACCTAAACGACGAGCTCTTTCTTGAATTCTCGTTGAAATACGTCAAGCAGATAAGCGAAAGGGTCAAAGCCAAACTGGACGAGATCAATGTGCCCAGAGTGCCAATGGTAATTTCTAGGCAATTCATTTCAATCCAAATGAATATTTTTCAATTTTGTTTCGTTTTTTTTTATTTAAATTTTTTATTAAATTTTTTTTTCAATTTAAATTTTTAATTCAGAATTTTTTTAAATGTACATTTTTTATTTTCCTAATTAAAATGTTTATTTTTTAATCCTTAATTTTTATTTTTTATTTTGGGTTCTGGTTTTTTAATTTTTGGGTTTTCCTGGGTATTCAATTTCAAACCCAAAAAAAAAAATATTAAACTCAAATTTCAATAGCATAAAAAAACAAAAATCCCAATCGAATGGTAATTCGATCAAATCAGGATTTCGAATTATGATTCAAGGAATACAAAAGGCTAATTTTCGATTGGAGAAATGGTGAATAAAAAATTGGCATGTTTCATGGAAGTGTAAAAATAACCTAATAGAACTATGATTCCAGATCGCTTTTCCAAAAGGAGCTACGATGAACTCGTTGGAAGCATTGGCGAAGGATCGTTCCTACGACGTGATAGGTCTCGACTGGACGGTGGATCCAGTCGAAGCCAGATCACGCTTGGGCCCTGATGTGACGCTGCAGGGAAACCTGGATCCCTGCGCTCTCTACGGTACCGAGGTATTATTTCAATCTCTTTCCGCAGAGTCTGACATTCTGAGATTAGAATGTCTTTGAAACCAACGAAACGTTGAAAAATTAGATGATTTACTTTATCAATGTCTTCCGTCAGTAAAACTAGTTTCAAAGATGTTCCAAGATATTTCAGTGTATTTGGAACACTTCGCAATATTCGTTCTCCCTTGATTAAACCTTTTTCAATATCTTTTAGCAAAAGGTCGAAGAGCGGGCTCGCGCAATGGTGGAGAAATTTGGGAAGACGAGATACATAGCGAACTTGGGTCATGGAATATTGCCGGATGCGCCGATACCCAGTGTCGAAGCTTTTATCAAGGGTGTTCATTCGGTGTGATCGCACCTGTTTTGCCCTTCTCTTTCTTCATCTACATCCCTATTCCTCTTTCTACCTTTGTTACTATTAAATCTCGGTGAATTGTTGGTAAAAGTTCCAGTAAGAAAGAAAAGTAACGAATAAAATGATTTATTTACACGATCAATGGCGCACGTACTCGCTTTATCTCTGCATGGCCCGAACCTGCTCGGTTACGTCTTCGAGCTTGACGGAGCTGCGCTCTATAGCGTTCAACTGGATTTCCAGGTGGGACGCGATCAGTGCCAGCTTCTTCAAATTGGCCTCCGCACTCTCAAGGCCGTGCTCTTGTTGGGTAAAACTCTTGGCCGAGTGAACGAGTACCTTGATAAAATTAGAAAATTGATAAATATCAATTAATGATAGCGAAACAAATAATATTAGAGGTGAGCGTTAACTTTGAGGTTCTACAGGAGGACTCGACTTGTATTTATAGTTCATCGGAGCAAATTATTATTATATTCATATCGAAGCATCATCGCGTAGCTTTGGTTTTCAGTATGCGTCCTTTTTCATAATCTGAAGAATCTCGTCTTTTTCAGCATTGAATATGTCGAATAATATACTAATGAAACAGCATTTCTCCAAAGTTTTACTATTCTTTTACAATTTGACGAACCTTGCCGATCCAAGCCGTTGATAACTTTTGATAATTTATCGTTATTATGTTACATCGATTGAAGAGTGTGAAAACAGACGACATTTTGAAAACAGCGATTTCGGTAAGAAATCGTGCACTCGGCAGGATTAGCTAGGCATAGCGTACCATGAATTGCTTCAACCTAACAAAACGATCATAGGCGGTTGGTATCGCCTACAATTGATGCGTTTGAGTTAAGAATCGAAAGAAAAATAGAGGCAATTCCAGCAAAGACACCGCAAAGCTTTTCTTCAGCGTGAGGATGTATTAGCACTACAAAGGAGGGCCGGTGGAAACTCATTTATAGAAATGCTAGAATGGAACGCGCTAGGATACTCGTCACTCGATTATCGCTTGATTTGATCGAATCCTTTACTTTGTACAAAGATATGAACAAAAGGGTTTGATTAAAGGGTCGTTTGAATAAATGAGCTACTTTTCCGATGTGGTTTATATTTTTTTTATATGCTGCTAGAAGTATGGGTAACGGAAGTGGCTAATGGTGAAACAACTTTGAACGATCAACTTGTAAACCCAAACAAACCCAAACAAGGCCGTAATTTTACTAGAAATGCTAAAATTAACGTACAGTTTTAATGGAAAATAGATAAACAGATGATGAACAAATAAATCAATTTTCGTCAATAACCTTCAACGCTATCACACTCAACTAAAAACAAAACCAAACAAACCCAAACAAGGCGCTAATTTTACTAGAAATGCTAAAATTAACGCACAGTTTTTATGGAAAATAGATAAACAGATGATGAACAAATGAATCAATTTTCGTCAATAGCCTCCAAAGCTATCACACTCAACGAAAAACAAAACCAAACAAACCCAAACGAGGCCGTAATTTTACTAGAAATTCTAAAATTAACGCACAGTTTTAATGGAAAATAGATAAACGGATAATGAACAAATAAATCAATTTTTGTCAATAGCTTCCAAAGCTATCACACCCAATGCAAAACAAAACCAAGCAAACCCAAACAAGGCCGTAATTTTACTAGAAATGCTAAAGTTAACGCACAGTTTTAATGGAAAATAGATAAAAAGATAATGAGCAAGTAAATCAATTTTCGTCAGTAGCTTTCTAAGCTATCACACTCAACGACGAAAAGTAATTGGGCGTTTCTTACATCGCTGCTTTTCGAGCCCCGTTGTATTTGTCTCGCCAAGGAGGCGACGTTGTTGACGTTAACCTGTACTCTATCGGCAAGTCGCATTTTTGACTCTACGAAAAGACTACGCGCACTCGTACTCGACGCCGACGTCATACTCAACAACGAAACGCCTCTGGCAACGTAATACCCGTTTATATCTTCAAATAAATAACCAACCGTTCTGATTATCTTTTCATGTCTATCGAAAACTGATTGACGTTTTAATACATGCACGGAAAGTGGACTGGTGGATGGTTTTCGAGGTTATTGATAATCACTACATAGTCGACCTAACCTCTACGCTCTCGGAGCCCGGATGAATTTTTCGGGTAATGTTGTGTCGCGGGCAATGTTACCAGCTTTGGAGTAGGGAAAAAGAAACTGTGAAGCCTGGACACCGGAAATGTAGCGATATACTGAATTTTGAATTGAAATAGATCTTTTTGGATTTACCTTTAGTCGTTTCGTGATTCTAGGACCGGAAGGAGAAGTTCAATTAAGCTATTAACATTACTAATCAACAATGCCAATTATAATTAGAATCGCTATTTTTAATTAATTTTTTCGGGTTTGTTTTGGAAATTTTGAATTTTAACTTAAATCGTTAATAAAGAAACGCTAATGCATTCATGAGCGATGTAAATTACATAACTGATACAAATTTTGTACAAGTAATATATAATCGCGATAAATGTTATTAAAACGATTGAAATTCAAAGATGGTCGACTTCCGGCGATCAATCTCGCCAACCGTTCTACCCGAAAGTACCTAACTCCAGGGATAGGTGGCGCTGCGATCGACATCGCGGTGGGGCGCACGGACGAAGCGTTAAAAGCCGGCCTACTTTTGTTTTCGCCTCCTGGTGAATTTTGACAGTGGCCTCGCGAGGCTTTTCCGTCTCCAAAAATATCTAGACATCAACAGGAATATGGGGGACGCGAGTGATACGAAGCAGCAACAGAATACCGCAGGTTCGTCATCAAAATTTCGT
>JAPYZJ010006795.1:0-12197 GCA_030522765.1 Ophioninae sp. B BG-2022a | reverse complement strand
AAAGTGGTACTTAATGAGGGAAAATTTGCTAAAATCAGTCTTCAAAGACAGCAAGGTGGAAAATCCTTAAAATTATGCAACTTATTAAAAAAAAATTCCTAAGGTTAATTCATGATTAGGTAATGCTGGAAATCTATCGAGTTGGTTGGATAAAGACAGTTTTAAGTAAAAAGTTGAAAATTTAAGTCATAATTCACGGAACGTAAATTTTTAACTTCAGACCGATATTTTCATAACTTTCATCAAAGTTACGAAGCTGATCATTTTATGCATAAAAGTGCAACTCATAAGAATTTAGTTACAACAAAAAAAAAACGGAAAAGTCTCTTGCTTTGTCTTTTAGAATTTTTTAGAATTGGTCATGTCGAAATTCCTCAAAAAAATCGAAAAAAAATCATAACGCCGAAATTATAAAAAATTGCATAACATACATGGGGGTCTTTCGGATTCCCTACGACATGCCGGATCTAAATTTTTTTTATGACGTCAATTAACCGGCCACCCTGTATATATATATATATATATTATACATAAAGATAAAACGAGAAACGAGGAATATCAGAGTAATCACGCAAATCCCAACATCGTGATGATTTTCTAATCCGACTGTTGTTGTTTTCTTTTTACCGTTTATGCATGCCAATTCGTCTTAATCAGTAGACTAAATACGAAACGAAGGGCCTCGAGAGAGTGAGTTGAGCAGATACCTTAGCCTTGTTAATTTTAATAGTATCTACGTTATACTTTTCCTTGACACCGTAGTCGAGACACAATCGCGCGAATGATTTGGCAAAAATGTTTGCAGTCATTTTTTATGCATAGATAGTCCCCTAAAATTTGTCGGTTTTTCAAACGAAGCTCTTTTCGAGATGATTATACAAAAATTGAACGTCAGAAAAATACATAAAACTGTTCGGATTCTCGATTCTGAAGACAACTCGAGGATGAACTGCAGAGCAAGGAAAAAGGCTGGCGAACTCAGAGGAACGAGTGGCGCGGCGAAATCGATCGGCTCCAAGAAGAAATTCTTAAGCAACAAAAATTGCTCTCCGTTAATTTGAGCAAAGCCCCGCAGACTCAGAACGAGGCTTACATGCAACACGAGATCACACGATTGACTTCGGAAAATTTGGTGCGTTTGAATTTGACAAAAAAAGAACCGCTTTTCGCCGATCATATTCATTAAAAATTTGTATTTTTCATTCCTGACCCATAATTTCTGTATTTCGAAAAATCCCTTATTTTTTGTTGAGGTTTGTTTGGGTTGTTTAGGTCGAAGAATTCCTTATTATTTTTTGTTTGGGTTTGTTTGAGTCGGAAAATTCCTTATTATTTTTTGTTTGGGTTTGACTGGGCAGCAATAACCTTTTGCGTTACCCTGTTAACCTGTTTGGGTTGTTTAGATCGAAGAAATCCCTATTTTTTTTTGTTTGGGTTTGTTTGGGTCAGAAAATTCCTTATTATTTTTTGTTTGGGTTTGACTGGGCAGCAATATCCTTGTGGGTTACCCTGTTAACCTGTTTGGGTTGTTTAGGTCGAAGAATTCCTTATTATTTTTTGTTTGGGTTTGTTTGGGTCGGAAAATTTCTTATTATCTTTTGTTTGGCTTTGTTTGGGTCGGAAGATTCATTATTATTTTTTGTTTCGCTTTGTTTGGGTTCGGCTGAGCAGCAATAAGCTTATCTCTAATTCGAGTATCAAAGAAATGTAAAAAGATAAAGACTTTTCCGTAATTTTGCAGGATTTGCAAGAGAAATTCGACAAGGTCGCCGACGATTGCAGAAAGCTGAAAAAGCAGTGCAAAATTTTTGCGAAACGACTGAAAGAAGCAGGACGTAAGTACCTTGAGAAAAAAAATGTGCTCGTACGAAGCAAAATTATTATGCCGGGTAATTAAACTGTCAAAACGAGTCTGTTGTTCTGTTACGCTTACGAAAGTCGATCACGATGATAATCGGGATTGTCGCGATCGTCCCTCCATGACGCAAATGATGAACAAGGGTATCGGTGAGTTTTCGTTACCCGAAATGAAATTCACATCCTACTTGTAAACTACGCAAAGTTTCCGAGAGGATTATCAATTTCGTATCGCGGGTAGTCGTGAGAAAACGCAAAAAACGTTTCGATATCATTAGCGGCTAGTAGTTTCTCACGTGAAATTCATCAACGTGCCTCATCGATTCTCATTATCGCAACGGACCATGAAACTCACTGAATCATTTTTCCACTTTGTAACACGATATTGCATAAATGTATAGAGTAATGTGGGTCGGGCAGTGCGCAAGTCATAAAGTTACAGTTGAACCCAGACTATTCATGTGCATATTACACACAAAAGTCATAAAAAACTTGAACTTGGTTTTCATGAAATCTCGTACACATGCGATCGTGTACTTTTCAAGCTTGATCGTACTTACCCCAAAGAATTAAAATCGCCTCCTGAGCTCAACTGCTCACAATTGCATCATCCTATCGAGTTCAATAATGTCACAGATCAAACCAGATGAAATAACATGTATGCTGATATATACCACGTTATCAACAACGTAATATTTATACACGAGTATCTAAATTTTAAATAACAAAATATCGTATCGTATAACAAAATGTCTCAACCACAGACATATTTCATCCGCGCGTTCGCGTCTTTCGCTGCGCACACTTGCCCCACGTGACTCTTCTGCGTATTACAAATAATGCCGTATCTGAGTAATAAAAACACAAAATATGTATCGCAGTTCCGGATGGTACAGAGTCGGCGAACGATTCCGGGGTTGTCTCGACGACGACGCACTCCGAGAATGGAAATTACATGCCGGCGATTCGCAAAAAAGAACGCGACTACGAGGGCATGTTCGAGTTCAAGAAGGGCGACATCAACATAATCATAAGACATCTCGTCATCGGTAATGTATTGTTTCAATGATTTCTCGATTTCCGAAAATTCTCAAGCCGAATTATTCAACTTTTGACATTTGATGTTTCAAGAAAAAATGTTGCCTTATATTGCAATACAGTGCATGGCTAATGAATCGTCGATTAATACTTTCCTCACCGATTATCTCAAACCAGATCTGAAGCCGAGAGTAGCTTTGTCCCTGTTGCCGGGACTGCCGGCTTACATACTCTTTATGTGCATTCGTCATACCGATTGCATTAACGACGACGACAAAGTGCGTTCTCTACTGACCGGTTACCTGAACGCGGTAAAGAGAGTTATCAAGAAACGCGACGATTTTGATTCCGCTGTGTTGTGGCTTTGCAACACTCTGAGGTTGTCCCACAACATGAAGCAGTACTCGGGCGACAAGCCTTTCCAAATCGAGAACACGCCCAGGCAGAACGAGCAATGCTTGAGGAACTTTGATTTGGGCGACTATCGCGTAGTGCTGAGCAACGTAGCGCTCTGGATCTTCAACAATATCGTGACGCATCTGAAGGAGAGAATTCAGGCGTTGACGGTACCGGCGCTTCTCGAGCACGAGGCGATATCAGGACTGAACTCCAAAGAGGCCGGTAGAGCGAGATCGTCGTCGATGGGCGAGGAAAGAAAGTCGACGCAGCAAAAGTTGAACAAGCTAGTCGACGAGCTTAACGCTGTGCATAGCACGCTTCGCTATCACGACGTCGATGCTGAAATTATTTCTCAATTGTTCAAACAATTGTTCTACTTCATGTGCGCGAGCGCTCTCAACAATTTGCTGTTGAGGAACGAGCTTTGCCACTGGACTAAGGGAATGCAGATAAGATACAACCTAAGCTATTTGGAACAATGGGCAAGAGACCAGCAACTCGCTTCAAGCGTCGAAGCGCTTCAACCCATCGTCCAAGCTGCTCAACTCTTGCAAGCACGCAAAAACGACGAGGACGTCAATTCCGTTTGCGAGATGTGTAATAGATTGACCGCTAACCAGATCGTCAAGATTCTCAATCTTTACACACCTGCGGATGAATTCGAGACACGCGTGCCGGTCTCCTTCATACGCAAAGTGCAGGAAAAACTGGAGGAACGGCGGGAAAACAACGATCAGGTTGGTAACTTTTATTATTCTTCGTTCGACGTTCCTCCTAATGTCGAATCAGACGAATGTTGGGGGGATAAACAAGCCATTTTTTTTCCAAGTCAAAACCTCTTGACTCCCCCGTTAACGGCTCCAATTATTTTCTAAGATTCGAACTATTATTATGGATTTTTATATCATTTAAAACGTATGCTTATCGACAAATTTGTCGCCGGCGAGTTTTATCTTGATCCGAATCCGAAGCAAAAATACGTCGACGAAAGTTGACAAAAAAAACAGTTTTACAGAAAATTCGTGTTTTTTGTCCGCAGCTACTCATGGACCTGAAGTATTCTTTCCCCGTAAGATTTCCTTTCAATCCGTCTAATATTCGCTTGGAAGACATCGAAATACCGGAAGTCTTGAATCTGCCCATGCTCAAAAAGGTGTAAACGGAGAAAACGGATGCGTGGGCGTGTTAAGCTACGAACGGATGAGCTAACGAAATAGGAAAAAGAAAAAGTATATAATTCAACCATTTGATTTAGGCGGTTGCGAGTACGATCGTCATTGACCACAACAATGAAAACTTGTTTAAAACTGAAAATGCTTTCGAACGCGGGGAATGAAAATTCGATTGAGCGATGAAAATAAGAGAAAAAAAAATGAAAATACGCAGTTGGTATATTTGCGATTCGGAGTGTGAATATTTACACCGAGCAGTTGGATAAGCGATCCCCGTTGCCGATTATTCAGATACACGTATGGCATGTATCACATCAGACACGTTTTGTATATTTTTTTTTACGCGAGTAATTTATATTTATCCAGAGTGCATAATGACACGTTACTTAGTTACAAGTAAATGTCGTATATGAAGACGTAGAAAACGGCGCCATTTACGATCAGCGTCTGGGTTGGCGAGAAAGGTGGAAACAGCAAAAAAAAAAAATACACTCGCTATAAAAGTGTAAACCTTAGCTTATGCTCGGTGACAATTGCCAAGTGACCACGTATTTTTTTAATCTCTGGCGCAGAT
This sequence comes from Ophioninae sp. B BG-2022a, assembly GCA_030522765.1. Classification (NCBI taxonomy): domain Eukaryota; kingdom Metazoa; phylum Arthropoda; class Insecta; order Hymenoptera; family Ichneumonidae; species Ophioninae sp. B BG-2022a. Next base: position 7,157 of record JAPYZJ010006795.1, on the reverse strand, counting down.
ATTTTGGGTTCGCGGTGTACATAATATTTAATAATCTATTGAGTCCTCTCCGGAAAGAAAAAAACACCGCAGGTTTTCTGTAATGTACGTTTCATCATTTTTTTTTCTCGATAACGTAATTGACAAAAAGCTTTCAAAGAATGCACTATCGTCTTCGAAAGTTATTCTTTAATTCTGCTGCACTTAAAACCGAATTTAATTTATTTAAAAAATGTTAGTTATGTTGGATTTTTTTAAAATGCTGAATTGAAAAAGAATGGATAGTAATATTTTTTCCCATTTCAAGACGATTGGTACCTTTGTGATTGTCACCCTGTATATATTCAAATATATAAATATATATATATAATTAAAAACATTTAAGTGAAAAAAAGTACTGAATTGATAATGAGCGCTGTAGTTATATAAAAAAAATATCTATTAAAAAAAACAAAGCAAAAAGAGCAGAAGATGAGCGAACCGTCTATATATCGCCCGATTGAGCGAGCTAGTTACAGAAATACCTTGATATCACACATACGAGAGTATTTCACAAGCCTCTACCGTATTCCCAATACCCAATATTGACATAGATAATCGTTTGGGTTTCTAATCATTTTCGAAGCGAATACTCCAAAAACACGATTCACGAATCCACCGGTCCTTGCTATGTATTATTATTGTATTGTTGCGGCACGATGCGCGTGTGACGCGAACAAATCGAACGAAACGATCGAAAGGAAAGAAAAAAAAATGAATTTGTAAATCGGTGCGTGACGGCGCGATACGGGGCGAGCAAAAAAAAAATTAGGAATGCTACGGAAGTTGCGGCAAATTCGGCCTAGATCGCAAAGTCGTTATATTTATTTTCACGAAGATTGTGTAATTATGAATTGTAATTATATCGGGGTATTTGCAAAAGAGGAATCGAGCTTTGCATTTATTATTATATTTCTATTATATCAATCACTTTCGCATTTTTTTAAATTGCGGTAATGCAAAGCTGCTTGAAAAAACATTGCTGATTCATCTTTGAGAAAATTGAACGATTTATTGTATTTAGAAATTACAAGATATTTTTTTGTGAACACCCCGAAGTAGGAGCGAATCAGCGTGCATCGAGGAAACGACTCCAATCCTTATCGAACAATATCGTTACGTATGGAACAAAAGATCATGGCAAATTCGAAATTTTCCAGCTGGAGTTTGAAACTCTCAGTTTCTCGAGGATTATACGGGAGGAATGAAATTTTGTGTAAATCCAATTGGCGAAATAACCAAGCGCTACCGATTACCTTGAATCGGTGAAAATTAGGTATGGATTCTTTTCATACCTGATCATGTTGCTTGGAGAGCCGTGCGACGTCATTTTTTGGCATACTCAAAAATCCACGTATATATCGATTATTTGGGAGGGCACGCAATAACGATCCAGAACAATTATTTTCGTTGGATATCGGTTGGACGACCGTAAAGGGTGTGTGTGAAAAGAATGTGCACGAGAAATGGCGAGAGTGTCGATAATAGTGTTACGATGGCCGGATAGTATATTTTGTTATACAAAAGCGGAAATGAACGAAAAAAAAAAAAACAGGAAATGGAGCATGGAAACTTTTGCTTCAGTAATGAGTCGATCACCGAGATACGGAAGTGATAAAAGTTATATATATACACACATATATATATATATATATTGTTGCGTTATGTGAATTTTTCAGATTTATGTAGAGCCGAGTTTGTGCCATTTGAATTAATGAGGAAGTTCCGGCCATGAATGTGAAAGGGATATTTGTAGGGTTTGGTATGTAAAAAAATTAAGTTAATAGTCTTGGGTTTATTTGTGTATTGTTATTTATACTTTGAACGAAAATGCGGTAATCATGCGATATTTGAATACATTAAGTCAGTGATACGTTTTGCAGTGACCATCGAACGTTTTTCTTTCGACGGTGGGACGTCGAGTTTGTCTATTATTGATGTGGCTATCAGAGTCGATAAAAAGCCGGCTATTTTCACGTGATCCTCAAAAATGTAAATAAAACTTCATTTGACATTCCGAACTTGAACATTCTCAAAAAACGGGTAAATTCTGATAAAGTTAATCAGCATCAGAAATTCATAATTTGGAAAAAAGAACTGTAATATTTAATTGAAGAAAAAAAAAAACGGTTTGGGTAATTTGGTTAATCAGTTATAAAAACGACCGTCCCATCAATGAAAAAATGATATTTTGTGGGAAACGAGGTTAAAGTTTAGTACGATAACATTGCCTCAATTTTCTTTACTTTTGAGATTATGCGGGTCCCTTTTTTTGTTTGAATTGCGTTTTATGCGTATTCTCAGGAAAATCCTCTTCCGGTCCAACACTTTCTAGCACGTCCATGAATTTTGTGAGTGCTAGATAGTGCTTTTTTAGGTTTGTTTGGGTTAACTTTTTGCTTATTACAATCCAGACATTCAAGAGATTTTCAAGTGCTCCATACCAAAAAATTCGAATTTCCATTGCTCCCTGATGTTTCCTCCGGTGAAATTTTCTAGTAAGATGTCCGATGTTGAACCTTCGTGGACACGTTGAATTGTTTTAATTATTTGATTGTTCCGTAGAGAAAGTCTGATTTGATGAAGTATCTCTTTAATTGCGTTAACATTTTTCTCCCTCGTAACATAGCAGGTTTAGTATCAGATAACGCGTGACAAACCATTGGTCACGCTGCTTCCTTCAGATCCTCCACTGAATTAGGATTTCCCAAATTCTTGAATGACAGTAATTGAATAACTGACCAAATTGGGGTATTTAGCTGCTCTTTTCCCTGACGTCACTGAAAGTATCCATTCTTTCGTTTCAACCGTTCACTGTTAAATCATCATCGCGAAATCCGTAGTAAAATCCTTTTTCAGGTTCAAGACTGGAACCTCTCATTGAAGGATTAAAATTGTATTTAAAAGGAAAACCTATGCTACCCGAAGAATCCCGAATTCAACATCCGGGTGAAATCGCGTTCGGCGATCACTTCGCTCGAAAAATATAGGAGTATACATCTTGAAACAAGAAAATGTAATTCTACGTTCGAGTGGAATCCGAGCTAGCGTCGCAAAAGTAAAGAAACGACGATAATTCGTTCCCGCAACGCATTAACTTAGAAATTCCATGTGGCAATTTGTTTGTTCCTAAGAGAGATGTAATAAAGTATCGTTGATGAAGAGAGTACGAAAGCTTGTTTTTCATCGTCGATTTGGGTTTACCGAAATCGCCGAAGCGCCTGTTGAACTTCACTGGCTGTCGAGGAATTCTTCGGAGTCGTGCGGGGAAGAAAAGCAAGAAAGAAATACTCGGTTATCGTGGTATTACAAATGAGGTGTTTTTTTTTCCGTTCTTAATAATTATAAATAAAACATTGCGAGCGACGTATCGGAAACAATTCCTCTGACGATGTACAAATGCTTTGCTGACTTCTTAGCAACAAAAATGAGATGCGCGTAATTATTTCGAAACGAGGATTAAAGTTAACAATTACGATTATTCGACTGAAAATCGCGAACGAGTGTTTCTTCTCTTAAGCGTGATTTCGAGAAAAGTATTAATGATTCCACGATCCAAAAGCGCGGAACTGAAAGACCAGCGTTTTAGAAGGTACGTTTGATCGGGCGTTTTTTTTTTCAATTTTATTATGCAAATACTTTGTTAATTCATATTCGAAGAGTCTGAGAAAAGTACGGGTTTATATTTTTCAGGCGTAATCACCAGGATCGGCCGGGGATCGAATGTCGTCGATCTTTAGTATCATTTTGACCAACTGCGTTGCCAACAGTATCTGTTGAGTCTTGCTCTTCAAGGACTCGATGACGTTCTGAACTTTCATGTCCGAAGTTCCTCGATTCATGCAATCGATTCCAAGCGCCGGATTCTTTTCCGACAATTGGAGAGCCTTCGTCTCCGCCAGAGCGTCCACCGAGGACAATCCCGCGTTCTCGGCAAGTGCCATAGGTATCGCCTCAAGTGCGTCCGCGAAAGCGCGGAACGCGTATTGCTCCAACGAACTTATGCTGTCCGCGTGTGCCGCGCAAGCCAATGCGCACGATATCTCGGCGGCTCCGCCACCGTACACGATCCTCTCGTCGGTCACGAGGTTACGTACGGCACAGATGGCGTCGTGAAGCGAACGTTTCGCCTCTTCGACGATCTGGGATCCACATGAGATCACATTATTTTCAAACTCGACGAACATCGTTAAATAATGACCCTAGATTACTACTCTACGTCGCAGAGGCGCCCGCGTTTTTGATATATTGCTCTCTCTTTTTATCCCCTTTTCTCTCTTATATAATATTATTAAAATTTCTTTTATATAATATTAGCTTTTGCCCGCGACTTCCTCAGCGGGGAATAATGACTTCCGGCAGAATTTGGGTTTTTCGCTTAGTTATCGCCTTTTCCATGGTCTATCGATTACGTGTGTAAACAAACATTTAAAAAATCAAATTGTCTCTCTTTGTAATATTAGAGTTCTCTCCCCCTAGGGGGGAATTTCTAAAAATCCTCTCTTAGTGCTCACTTGCTTCACTGGTGGAACCTACGTACAAAGTTTCAAGTGAATCCATTAGGAAATAAAAGTTTTCAATTTACCCCCCTTTCCTCCCCCAGGGGGGATATTTCCAAAAACCCTCTCTTAGTGCTCTCTTGCTTCACTGCTGGAACCTACGTACAAAGTTTCAAGTGAATCCATTAGGAAATAAAAGTTTTCAATTTACCCCCCTTTCCTCCCCCTAGGGGGGATATTTCCAAAAACCCTCTCTTAGTGCTCTCTTGCTTCACTGGTGGAACGTACATACAAAGTTTTAAGTGAATCCATTAAGAAATAAAAAAAACAATTTATCCCCCTTGGGGGGGGGGGGGGATTTCAAAAAATCCTCTCTTAGTGGTAGCCTACTCCTCCCAACAAACACACATGCCAAATTCCAGCTTTCTACTGCCAGTAGTTTCGGCTGTGCGTTGTCTGTCAGTCACTCAGTAACGGAAGAGTTTTATATATATAGATTATTTAAAATTGTGTGTTTTCTCTTTTTAGTAATATACACAATTATATTAGCAGGCAAAACATATCAATCATACTTATAGGTTTTGAATAAAATCATTAGTCAATATGATGCGTACGTCGCAACATGAGTAGTAATGTAGGGTTAATGACAATAGGGAATTCGATTATTGATTCCGTAGTAGTGAATAAACGGTAATTTACGGCAGAATTCTGCTTTTAAACTTTGAAAAAATTGATTCCCGCTATATTGGAAGAAAATGATATTTTGGAACGGTCGCAAGGCATTTTGTATGAATAAGCGTAAGTTATTTTTTTTTTTTGTGATTTTTCATTTACAAAAACTTTGAACGCGCTTTTCTCTAAACTACTTTCTGTGCTAAAATTTTCGAATCTACTGAACCCCTTGTTATGAAATTGTAACCACCTGATCGGTAAACCTACTGAAAGTCCTAGCAACCAACTGAATTAAAGTCACTTCAAAATTCAGACTTTTACTATTCTTTTTTTGGCAAAAAAAAAGGATAAAAATGCAATGTTTTTTTTCTTCCTCTTTTGTGCCGTCATTTCGTCATTTTTGCATGTACATTAAAAATTCTAGTTCAGCCGGTTGCCTGTGATGTATCGAACCTAAAAATACTAATTTTTATTTTGTATGGCCCATTTTTCAAATTTCAACGTCAGCCTGATTTGTTCAACGCAATTCTCCTTTCAAACGATAAATCGCCGCTCTACTGATATTAATATTAATTTTAGCGTCTTCTTACCATTTTGTTTCCACCTCGAATGAAGATGGTAACGGCGCGCGAGTTTTTGCACTCTTCGATAACGAGCATACGATCTTTCGTGGTGCCGAACGAGAGTTCCCTGACGATACCAGCGTAGCCGAGCTTGTCCGGCGTGAGCTCCTCGAAGCGGGGAACGATTCGACCTCCGGTCGCTATCGCGATGAGCTGAGAAAACGGAACGATACGAACATCAATGATTCTTGTAATTTCTCTCTTATCGTCGAAACGTCTATCATTAACACGGTCGAAACCGACGATAAAAATGCCCTCAGCTCTCATAATCATTGGTCATTGGAACCACCGCGATAAGTCCCTTCCGTCAAAGAGGCGTTCCCGCAAAATCGACAATCCCGTCGGACCCCAAACTCTTTCGAGATTCGAGACCCGCCAATGATTGTTCGGTCGCAAAGAGATCGCGCCCAGTGACATCAGCGAGCCTCGCTTTCCTCCGTTGCGCTTTGTCATCATTGGGCAATTATCACGAGAATTAATGAAAACAAACAGAACGAAAAATCACCTCGATTTCCGGTCCACCGACCCACCTAACCGCCGGCAAATCTTTCTGAAGCAGAAGATGATTGGCCTCGTCGTCGAAGCCCCACTGACAAATCGCCAATGTGGCACCCGCCGCCTTAACCTGATCAACCATTTGGGTGAATTTTTCGTGCTCGTATTCCCTCAACTTCTTGTAATCCTCGACCGACGTCACGTCCAGCTTGTGCTTCGTCTTTGGCTTCGGTGGCTCGAACGGACACGTCAGAATCGCCAGTTTCACGTTTTCCAGTTTCTGAAACACCGAACATCCGATCGATCAGTGTGCGAGTTCTTTTTTCGTTTCGTTTCGAGGTTGAGAATTATTTCTGAAATGTGAATTTGTTTTTTTACTCTAAACGCGCGATATAGAATAAAATCATGACGTTGAAGCTTGGGCTGAGAAAGTCACTTATTTTTCATTTTACAATAAAGAAAGCAACTTATTTTACTTTTGAAAGTAAGTTTACGGAAGAAACTAATTATTATCTCACAAATGTTTTTTTGCGCAGCTTTGCGCTACGGGAATTGGGCGAATATTTTTTTGAGTACTTGTTGAACTATTTGCTATTAATTCTCAATGTATTATTATCGATCACACAGAAATTATATCGGAATAAAGATTCGTTGCAATTGAAAGGTGCAAACTTGAACCGAATATGAATTTAACCCTCTATATCATGATGTAGACTGTAAGCAACATACCGTTCGACCTACAACTAAATTCATACGATTCATTTTTTGACATTATATTGCACTGTATACCGTAGTCTACAAACAGAAGTAACGAACAGGTACTAAAACTCATCACTAGATGGCGTTACCT
>JAPYZJ010006791.1:0-10749 GCA_030522765.1 Ophioninae sp. B BG-2022a | reverse complement strand
CAACCCCAGTAACACGACGGGAAGCGCGTCTGTCCAATCCCTGGGAGTATGGCATTTGAGGGCGGTTTTTAGAGAACGATGCCATCTCTCTACCATACCATTGGCCTGGGGATGATAGGCTGTAGTCCTTGTGCGCTCGCTGCCGATATGTCGTGTGAGGGCTTGAAAAAGCTGGGATTCGAATTGTGCGCCTCTGTCCGTAGTAACGACGGCTGGTGCGCCAAATCGCGAAATCCATCCAGAGAAGAAGGCTCGGGTAATGGTGTCCGCTGTGATGTCATGGATCGGGATGGCTTCTGGCCAACGCGTGAAACGATCGGTCATCGTTAGGAGATACCGAAATCCGTTGACGGTAGGCAAGGGCCCAAGGATGTCAAGGTGGACTTGATGGAATCGCGTATCTGGGATGGCGATGTGCTGAGGAACATTCCGGTTATGCCGGCTAATTTTGCTTCTTTGACACGGAAGGCAGGTTCGCGCCCACTCAGCGATGTCGCGATTCATAGAGGGCGAAACGAAACGCTATCCAATTAACATCCCGGTCGCTCGTCCACTTGGGTGTGACAGGTTGTGCGTAGCGTCGAAAATTCGCTTCCGCAGCGTGACCGGAACATATGGTCGTACCTCCGTACCTGAAACATCGCAATAAACGACCGTGTCGCTGTCGTCTAATCGTAGTTTGCGTAGGGCGAGCGAGGAGGACGAATCTTCGATGAGCGATTTCAGCTGATCGTCCGAGGCCTGATGCGCGGCAAGTTCATCTGTGCTGACGATGACAGGTAGATCCACTACTTCGAGCCGCGAGAACGCGTCGGCGACGATATTGGAGTCGCCTGAAACATATTGGATGTCCGTCGTATGCTGCGAGATGAAGTCGAGCTGTCGTTGCTGTCTGGACGATGCCTGGCTAGACTTCTGCGAGAAAGCAAAAATTAACGGCTTGTGATCCGTCAAAATCGTAGGCTGGCGACCTTCCACAAGGAACAAAAAAAATTTAAGACTAGAAAATATGGCTTGAAGCTCTCGGTCATAAGTTGAATATCTCGTTTGAGGCCGCGTTAGTTTCTTCGAAAAGAACCCTAACGGCGCCCAACGATCGTCAATAAATTGTTCTAAAACTGCGCCAATTGCACTTTCGGTGGCGTCTGTTTTTAGTCTTAATAGTGCGTTCAGACGTGGGTGAGCGAGAAGAGATGATTCGGCTAGTTGCTGTTTGCACTTCTCGAATGCGGCACTTGTCTGTTCGGTCCACACTATCGGTCGCTTGTCTTTCTTTTTGGCTCCTGCCACTAACGAGTGAAGCGGAGCTTGAACGGTTCCGCATTGCGGATAAAACGTCTGTAAAAATTGATGACATCGTCGATATAACAGTGGCAGAATTCGAGTCCTCGTAGAACGATGTCCATCAGGCGTTGGAAAGTCTGGGCGGCATTCCTCAACCCGAAGGTCATGACGTTGAACTCAAATAAGCCAAAGGGCGTTATGACAGCCGTCTTTGGACGATCCTCTGGTGCCACTGGGATCTGATGGTAGGCACGCACCAGATCCAACGTCGAGAATACTGTGCAAGCATCGAGCGAGTGCGAAAAATCGTGCAGGTGAGGAATCGGGTATCTATCGGGCACCGTAGCCTTGTTTAGGCACCGATAGTCTCCGCACGGCCTCCAATCTCCATCTTTCTTTGATACGAGGTGCAAGGGACTAGCCCAGGCGCTGCTTGAAGGGTAGCAAATACCTAGTTCCAGCATATAGCTGAACTCACGTCGTGCTGCGTGCAATCGGTCGCCGGTGAGGCGACGAGCAGGCACGGCTACAGGTGGGCCGGACGTCACGATGCGATGTTGTACCGTATGCGGCGGTGCCTTGCTTTTGTTCGTGGGTACAGTGATGTCGATGAACTCGTGGAGAAGCTAATTGTATTGGCCATTCGGATCGATGGTCGAGACGCTCGGCTGATTCGATCGGCTCGTTTTGGCAGAAATGCGTAGGCTCGTAACCTTGTCGACGAGCTGTCGATTCCGAATATCAATGAGCAGGCTGTAATAGTGAATAAAATCAGCACCGAGAATGGCTTGCGAAACGTCAGCGATGATAAAAATCCACGGGAAACGACGACGCAGACCCAAGTCAACATAAATTAAAACGTCACCATACGTGTCGATGAGAGATCCATTCGCAGCGAAAAGCTTGAAGTCCTTTACGTTTTTGCGATTGCCTGTCGCGAGAAACTTGGGCAGGACTGAAACGTCTGCGCCAGTGTCCACGAGGTATTGCGTCTTTGACTTCGGATCAGTTACGATAAGGCGATACTGACGTCTGCCGTTCGCCGTCGCCGACCAGCGGAACGGACGCTCTAGTTTTCCGAAACGGTTCTGGGACTAGCTAACGTGCAGGGCGCGACATTTCCTAGCTCTGTCGCCAAAGGCGCGATGATAGTAGCAAGGACCTTTAACGTTGTTACCTCGAGAAGGCGTACGGCCTCGTGAAGCTGATCTGCTACGCGTGCGAGGACGATTCCACTGCTGGCCTCGCCTAATAGCTGCGATGTCCAATGATAGGTTCTCGATGCACTTAGCTAAGTCTGCGACTGTCGAGGTTTCACTGCAACGTGTCTGACCTGCGGAAACTCCGTCGCGTCGAATCGGAGCTGTCGAAGAGGCCGTCAGAATACTTGGTTTTGTCATTTCAACAATCTTGTCGGCCTGAAGAGCCAGTTTCGATATATCGGCTACCTCGCTGATGGCGAGAATGGCCTTAACGCTATCCGGCAAATGCTCTATAAATAATGTTCGTAGCACTGAGTCGTTACACTGCCCGGCGGAAAGGTTCCGCAGCCGCTGAAGAAAATGTGAAGGTTTCTCGTCGACGAGTTGTTGACCGTGCAAAAGCCTTCGCAGCTTGGATTCGCTCGTCTCGTCAAAAGACCCAACGATCCGTTGCATGATTGCCTCGTATTTGCCATGAGCTGGCGGAGCGGATATTATATCTGATACAAACGGAAGAACTGTCGTGTCCAAATTGAGAACGATATACCTGAACTTTGTGGCGTCGCTCGTGATTTGCGAAATTGCAAACGCCGCTTCCGCCTGCGCGAACCACAAGACAGGGTTTTCCTTCCAAAAAAGCGGCAACTTCACGGCTCGCGTTGCACTGATCGTCGCATTTTGGTCAGGATCGGGAAGCTGGATCGTGTCATCCACCGGTTTTCCCAGATCGAGACCTGTGGCCATGGTCGCCTCGTTATTCACCACTTATCGATGGCTGCTACACGGCGGACTGCCGGGGAGCGATGATGAGCGGCTCGCGCGTGCCGTGTGGGGGAGGGGTACGGGGGAACCAAGCGGTTCGTCGCCGGACACGTCTTTCTTACCGAATTACGCCTTACCAACAATAATTATTTATGCCGAGTACCGCGACGAGGATTGAGCCGGGCTCCGTTCGTCACATCCTCGGCGTCACTTGTAACGTAATGTTACAAGATAAATAAAACAATTCGGTAGATTGAGTATTAGATTTCTTAAGTAAGAAAATACATCATACATCACATATGGTAACATTAACAAAGTAATCATGTAATCAATTGTTCGTACAATTTTACTCATCTTGCATCAGGTGCATGTTTCCCTTCATACACATTAACATATTAAAGTTATCATCAGAGAGAGAAATGATCGTTTATCGCGTACGCGTAAAATATCTTTTCCTATAGAAAAAAGACGTTCTACGGCCGCGCTAGACGGAATAGCAGTGTTATATCTATGAAATAGATTTATTAACACTGCTTTACCTAAAAATGCTCTCATTCTCATCAACAGATTCATACATTCTGGATCGTGACAATCTTCAGTGTTCATGATGTAATCTCGTGATAAATTTCACTAAGACGAAAAATAAATACTTTTTTGCTCGTTGTAAAAAGTTAGGTTATAAAATTAATATCCATCACCAATCGAATCCGCAACACTTGAAAACAATACCGCCGGTCTGATCAGATCAATCATTCGTAAAATAAAATCGAAATGATAAGATACGGATATTCCACAATACCACAATCCACGTTCTGACGAAGTCGCCATACGGTAATGTACGTGAAAGTAAATATACTAACACTAGTAACAACGAACACTCCACACACTAACACTCCACAACTCTACAGCGACACCGAGACACGGTACGGTGCCATACGGCCATGCATCGAGTTGGGTTAGGTCCGCGTTCACGTGAGTGCGAGAGAGACAACAAAGCGGACCTCTTTCTCGCACTCACGCTCAACCCGGACATAATACTCATCTCCCGTGGTACGAGTCGTACGAGTCCAGCTTCCGTCGTACGAGTACGAGCGTGGCGTGGCCGATGTGGCGCGCAATTCAAACAAATCACGTCGGCAAGCAATGTAACGGACGAGGTAACGGAAGTTCCACTTAACGGAAGTAAAGGAGTCCGTTAATGATTTTTTAAGTCAACTTAAAAGTTAAATCGTTAACCAAAAAGTTAACTTCGTTAATTAACTATTAACGGATTATCTTTTTTCTGCCCAGCTTTGGTCAACACACGATCGAGAGAGACGGAAGGATGTCCGCTCTCTCTCTTCCTGGACACGAAGGCGCCCACCTTATGAAAAGACGGATCATCGATCATTATCAGTTCTCCGGTCTCTCCAATCAGCGTAACGTCGGTCCCTTCGAGAAGGCACGCGCTAAAAAATCGGTCTCTTTTTCTTTCTTTTGTATCGAATTATTTGAAAAGAGTTTTTTATCTTTCAACTTGCGTATTTCGAAAGTGTGAAGTGTGATTTTGATATATTTTTATATTCTAAATACCACATTTTTATCCGTTTTAAATAATAAAAAAAATTGTGCGTGGAGTCCCTCCGCGCGGAAGAAGTGAAACTTCGTAATGTGGAAATGAAAATAAGAAGGGATAGAAATTGATTTCGAGTGAAATCATATTGTTTCTTTAAGACAAACTTATTAACCTTTGACTGGTGACATGGTTTTTGAGTAACGTAACTGGTGACGAACAACCTGAGAGGCCGCTGCCGTATCTGATCTATAGCATGGAAATTCGATAAGGTCGATTAGGGCTGTCTTTAAAAACAGTTTAATAACATATAAAAGGATAAAATAAAACTAACCATTAAACTCTAAATGTATTTTTGAATGAAGAGCTTGCTATTACAATGTATGTAATAGCGGGGTGAAATGATGTTTCACTGTTACCGCTCAGCCTGTGAGACGACTTGTCACCAGTTAAAGGTTAACATCGCTTACAATTGATCGCATCTTTTAATTATCATTTTAAAGTGGAGAAATATTAAAATCTACAACATTTACAATGGGGTTATGATAACTAAAGTGAGATAGGAAATGTTTGAGTTCTATTTTTTCAATATTTCTTGCAAAAACTGCATCAATGGTAGTTCCCCCTTTGGTTGTTGGATCATTCCTACCATTTATCACTTTCAATCCAAATTTATCTTTAAGGAAGGTTAATAATGTTTCAGCTTTAGGTAACGAGAAATTCACATTGAAATCTCCTGCAAGAATCACAGGCCGCTCACAATAATCAATTTCTTCACCAGTAACGTCTGCCAGAGCTTGTGAACCTGCAGTGGATAGTGGCATTAAAGATTTTGAAATAAATAATTTAATATCTCTCATGGCTGCATTTGGTGAAATATAAATGACAATTAGAATCAATTTCTTCGGATTATTTTCGCTGTGGTTGACTATGCACTCTACAGCACATATGTCTCCAATTCTTTTTGACGTTGAAATTGTCACATCAGGATTACCTGAGTGAGGAGCTTTTATATCTAAATGTGGAGCAACAATATGACATCTATTTTTCTGATTGCGATAGATAGCAACCCCTGCATTCCGAATTTTGTTACGTTGACATCTTACAATGAAATCAAAATTTGGTATGAGAACAGGAGGTTCATTATCGTCTATAAACGCTTCTGATAACATTAAAATGTTCGATTTTCCAAAAACTCTATCCGTCAAATCATTGGCGTGTGCGCGCACACTTTGACAATTGAATACATATTAAATAATTGAACACATATTAAATTATATGTGCATCAAATAAAACTAAATAAACAAGTAAATGAAATAATCAGTATTATAAATCAAAATAGAAGAACAAGTACGTATTTCAGCTAACTTCACGACGCTCACACTGTTTAATTTGCTGCACAACAAGAATACCACGCGCATGTGCTTGGGATCTACTGACTCTCTCTCTTTCTCTCTCCTACTTTCTACCTTTGTGTATCTCTTTCTCTCTCCCTCTTGGGTTGGAATATTGGACGCTTCTCCTTCCTACGCTCGCGCTGGCCTGTAACAGGTATACTACGCGCATGAGTTGAAGTGCTACGCATTCACTCTCGCTCTGTCTTTTTCTATTCCCCCTCCCCAGGAGTGTTGAATGTTCAACGCAACAGTGCTTCCATACCCCTTCCATGGTAGCGTTAAACGTTCAATGCAACCTTGTTGGAAGTCGCATAAGAAGTTTCACTTCATTAACCTATGTGTATACGTTGTAATTTCAATTCTCTGTTAACTCATTATTTTACATATCACATCGATTTTAATAAAATTCCCGTCTACGGTGGTCAACACTAAATTGTGTTCCTTGTGTATTTCCGGTTTTCAATTCATCATTTTCATTAGTTTACTGTAAATTAATGAATCCCGATTAATTAAAATTTTTCATTTTATAGTGTCATTTGTAGGAAGAAATTGCCCAATATTTCAGAATGTGGACAATTTCTTGTGTAGCAATACTGAATAAATTAAACAAATCTAAACAATTTTTAATACTTGCTAAAATAAAAATGCCTTAATTAAATTAGAAATAATTTCGACAATATTAAATACTTCATAGAATTGTAAGATAATTTGAATAAATTAAACGAATCAAGTATTTAACAAAACTTCGATTAATCAAATAATTTAAATGATTTAAATATGTTCAAAGAATCTAAGTAAAATAAATAATTTGACATCAATTAAGTAGTTTGAAATAACTCAGTTAATACAATAATTCGATAACCCAAAATAATTTAATTAATTTCAAAATTTGGTTAAACTCAATAATTCAGTTAAATAACATTGAATAATTTCACCAAGTCGAGTAAATAAAATTTCTTTTATAAATAACTTTTTCCAAAATTTCAAATCAAATATTTTAAATAATCTGGATATTTCAAACTAATTAATTTCAAATAATACCAATAGATGCAAATAAATAACTCGACTAAATCTTTTTTGGATATCCCTTAAATACTTGAAATAATTAATTGTTCAGTAACCAAATTGTTTGGTTTTAAAGTAGTTTCAATCAAAATATTCTTTTTCTCGCAATTTCAAGGTTTTCTTTAAAATTTAGATGCCAAAAAGGCGCGTGAGTGGCGCCTCTCATATTCGTCGCGCTAGGGCTATTGCCGGTAACAGCCCTACTACACAAAGTAACAATCAATCAGATCAACTTCATGTTGATCCTTCGGCAAAAACGGTAAAAGTGCGCGAAGTTTCAGACACTTTTTACCATTCTCGGGTGTACTTTTTAAAGGACCAAGCTCCGCGTCAAGTGAATCAAGCGTCCCTAATACAATCTGCGGCTTCAATTATCGTGGTGCTCGATAAACCTGTGGAACCCGTTCACACGTTTTCATTCGAAATCCTATCTACACCGTCCGACGAAAAACCCGTGGCCACACGTCCCAACGAGAATTCTTATCAGACACACAATTAGGCTTGCGTACATCATATCCAAGGAGGCCCCTGTCAAATGAACGGATCCCAAGGAACCATCCGTGTTTTGGAGCCACCTTTTCTTCTACCCGCTACGCACCGCCGCTCCATAAGGTAAGAAAATTATCTTAACCCGCTACTACTCACCCTATCTAGGTTTATTTTATTTTTCAAAAAAAGATAAATCCCTATTTTACGAATTGTGACCGGATCCTCATCCCCGTCGGGCGCATACCCGACTAAAGGCAGGATCCTCTTCATTTTTTGTTCTTGTCTACGTCCCCCAATTAATTAATAATGAATTAATATAACGCGAAATAAGATAGTGACCTAGTCCCATTCGTTTTCTTTTATTCTTCTTTTTTTTCACACGCTTTTATTAGCCTCACTTGTTACTAACTATGTAAGAAAATCTTGGAATCTTAATTTGACCCACTTCCCGGTCTTTGATTAGGATGAAATTTCGCACACGCTCTGAGTTCTGATGACAATACATGACTAGCTAAGAAACGTCATTACGAATCCAATATGGCGGCCTCCCCAAGATAGCGGACTGGCTGTTTGAAATCCACCCCCATGATATGGGTATCAAATGAAAGGGTTTGTTGTCAGGAATACGAAAAAAATAGGGACGTGACTTAAATCCAATATGGCGGGCGTCCAAATGGCGAACAGGCTATTTGAAATGCACCCCCATGATATGGGTATCAAATGAACGGGTTTGCTGTCAGGAATATGAAAATATAGTCACGTGACTTAAATTCAACATGGCGGAAGTCCAAAATGACGGACAAGCTATTTGGAATGCACCTCCATGATATGGGTATCAAATGAACGTGTTTGCTGTCAGGAATATGAAAAAAAAAGTATAAAATAAAAATACTAGTTTAAAAAACTAAAAAATACGCTTGAATGATGAAATAAACTAAAAAGTGAAAAACAATTTCTCATTCAGAAATAAATCAGTACACAATAAATGGTATTATTGCGAGAAAATCATAGGGGGCTCCATATATCAATTCTTCAAAAGCGCCCGACGCTTTTTTCACAATAATATTAATTTACAAATAAATTAACAAACAATCAATGGTATTTTTGTGAAAAAGCGTGGGGCGCTTCTCAAGAACTGATATATGGAGCTCCCAACGCTTTTTCAAAAAAATACAATTAATTGTTTGTTAATTTATTTTTTAATTAATATTATTGTGAAAAAAGCGTGGGGCGCTTTTTAGGAACTGATATATGGAGCCCCCTACGATTTTTTCGCAACAATACCATTTTTTGTTTATTGATTTATTTCTAAATTAGAAATTATTTTCCACTGTTTAGTTTCTTTCATCATTGAAGCGTGTTCTTTAGTTTTTTAAATTATTATTTTTTTATTTTATAATGAAATTAGGATGTAACACGAGCGCGGCTTCGATTATGTAAAAACTAAGTATCCGCAATGTCGATCGGCATTGCAAACACCAAGTAACACGGATAAAAATTAATTAGGTCGTAAACGAGACTAACCCGAAACCCTCGCTACCACTTTGCTACTTCCTCCGCAATTGTCGCTGCTAGGACGGAACAACAAAGAAACCATCGAGTTTTCCGCCGATTACCACAAAGTTTCAGAGTGCGACGTCGACACGTGTATCGGATTTTCAGATGGAATTACGGAGACATCATTACGAGTTTCGTAAGTAGTAATAATTGATTCTACGCGATCAAGCGGAATTATCTTTATCAAGGTAATATTCAAACTTTATTTTAGATAAGCATTTAAATCGAAATCGATATAGCCTATCAGGCTAGACATGGTACATACTTTTTTTTTCGTTTTGCATGCTATGAGAATTAGATTTCTACAGATTTAAGTTATTTCCCCGCAACTCGAAAATGCCGAGAAAAAGTGCGGTTGCTCCCGATGAAGCCGTGGAGGTTACAAAAAAATATATAGGTTTTTTCGCGACGAGTGAACTACCGGCGTGGTCTCGCGAGATTTTGACGCCCATGTTAGAAGAGGTGGACCGCAAATGGTCTCCAATGGCATGGCAACTAAATGTTGCACAAAATCGTCGCAGCATTCTTACCAAAGCTCGACACGAGATGGGTATTGATATCCCAAAGATTGACAAAAGTATTGCTACGGAGGAAAACTATGACACTTGTAGTAGTACAGTCAATCTGTCGGAAATTGACCATTCTGTAGAAAAATGTCCCATACGGATAAAGTTTTTCTATTCGATGGGCAATGATGTGCCTTAACTTACTTTAGTTGCCCCAGCCGTAGTTAGGCGCGGCTTTTTGAAAACTCAAAAAACTTTAAAAAAATTTTTGATATGCGTTTTTCTCGTTATCTACACATCTGACAGGAAAATTTATTTAACAAAAAATGTAGAGGACCTTGCGATCTACAATTAATGCCCTTGGAGCAATACTGTACAACAAGAAACACAGCTTGTAGGTGGCGCCAAAGTCACTAAAAGAGTGTTTTTTCAATTTTTTGACCTGATGATATATTTTTTTAGCAAAAGTGTAAATGCAAAAGTTGTTTCTTGGAACGTTATGAACAACTTTTATCGAAACATTTTTTTTTTATACAACTTACCGTTTGAGAGCTATAGCCTGCGCGAACATGGAAATTCCAATTATAGAATTGTACTAAGTTTGAATGCATATCAGCCGTACACGTTTTGACTCAAATTCAATGATTTATATTGTTTTTAACATTGATTTTTATTTTAATTATTCTATTAATCAGGAATAGTTGGAAAATTTGTTTTCATACTAATTTAAGAAATTCTCATTCTAATGAGACTTTAAGAAAGTAAACTTTTTGATACTTTCATTTTTTTCATACTGATATTACATAACGTTTGTATATATAATATACAGGGGGTCTCAGCTAAGAATGTCATCCTTGAAATGGGAGGTAGGGGGTGAAATTCTAAGACGATTGATATAAGCATGTATGGGTCCCAGATCAACCCCTGAATTGTTA
>JAPYZJ010006790.1:0-13439 GCA_030522765.1 Ophioninae sp. B BG-2022a | reverse complement strand
ACCAAAATACCCTAGGTGGTCTCAGATAAAACCGTATAAAACTAATGGTAATGCCCTTTTCTCGAAAAAAATTACTAATCAGCTTTATTTAGGTTCTAGCAACTGCTCCTAATTGAAGGTTTAATTGTATTTATCTAATTCAATTAATGGCCTACAGTAATAGCTCGAAAAAACATAAAATTTTAGGTCATTTGCTTTTGAGGTCGTTATTAGGGCATAGTTGTAAATTTATGTAGGGCATAGTTGTAGAATCCATTTTGTAATTTATTAAATTTAATTTTTAAAAATATTTCCTTACAAAGGTGTTGTTTTTTTACGAAAATAAAAAAATGAGTTTTCCGGGAAAACTAGATGAGATGGCGGAAAACTGAGTTCATATTCGTAATCAGCGCATCAAAATTCACTAGAATCAGTCATTGAATCTCAAAAGGGAAAATCAAAGTTAAAATTTGTAGACCTGTGTTATCAATCAGGAATTGATATTTTCGTTCTTTATTATCAGATAGATTTGTGTTTCAAATTGAGTCCTCGATTGATAAGAAACTCAAAAAAAGATAATTGAAAAAAAATCATCGTTCAATTATCAATCATAAATTAGAAAATTTATTTGAGACATCGGAACACGAGTAGCCCCTAATGTATACGATTTGCCATGTAAATGTGATGCAAGACGCGACCTTTTCGTCGCTGGCAATTGTTACATCGCACATAACAGAATTACCACGCCCCAGTAGCGATTATCACATCGACGAAGTGCGCAACTGACTTGGATGCTTGTATCAGCTAAAGCTACCATTTCTTCACGAAACTCTAGTTGGCAAGCTATAAGAATCCTTTGTTGTCATTGAAATACTTTTAATACGTCTGACCATTTATGAGACTAAAATCCAACGACCTACGCATTGGAGTGTACACGAGAAGTTTTTATAATCCCCACTGGGCGCCAAGAATTCCTTTTATCAGTCAGTTTCATCAAAATAAAAAAAAGTTCATGGAATTTTTATTTTGATGTTATAGTTTAGGAGCTTGTCGATAAAATGATCGAAAAGTTCAGGTTTTTGTTGATTCTTCTTTTTTTGTATTTTATTTTATCTGTTTAATTGATAAAAAAGTACTTTATACTGAATAGAGAATCACTTACCATGTGATGGTAAGTTATCGACGGAGGTAAAAAAGCTTCATCCCTACTGTCATGAATTGTCTTCTTACCTCGTGTCGGTAACAATTTTTTCCTACCCACTTATCGAGAAGATAAAATTCCATCTGTGAGAAAACATGGCAGTAGGATATTTACCGACTGTTGGTCAGAACGACACTTGTCCGGAAAAATCCATTAAGGTCTTAATTCCTCAACAAAGAAAAATGATTTGTAAATCTGGAAAAAAGAATTCACGATATACGGGAAGATGAAAAAAGAGACGATTTTTAAAAAGATTCGAATAATATATTGCAATTTTACATATTCTATATATAATCTCCTGGTTGATCGAGGCGCTCATCACCCGGGACCTTAATCCTTCTCGTCCTCGAATGCAAATATTTTACAACAAAAAAAAAGAGGGGCAAAAAAAAAAACGAATTGAAACCAGCCGCTCAATTATCGCAGCGATACTCAGATTCCGATAACGAGACATTATTAATATTATTTATAACATACAGCACACGTATCTCGTTCGCACCGTTAATATTCCGTTGCATCGTTTAATACGATGGTCCCGTCGAAACAATAATTAAAAAGAAGAAACACTCAAACACGCATACATATATACATATATATATATACAAAAATATATATGTATATGCAACGTTATTAAATACAAAAAAAATTATACAATCATACTAAACTTCGTCAGCACACGATGCACCGCGGGCACTTGCATAAATATTCAGTCCCATAAACATTCGATTGTCGAATCGATATTGAAACAATAAAAAAACGAAGAAAAAAAGAAAAAACTTTTTTCCGGTGGATCGAACGTCGAGCTTTTATTGGTAGGATCGACCCCGAATTTCTTCTTTATGTTTTTCCTTTTTTTTTTTAAAGATCCCGGACAAAGAGAGCTTTTTCTTCCCGGCTGGCGGAGAACGTGCCGAAGTAACGATCCGAGCTTATCATTATCGTTAGGATTATTATCAATAGCGCGTATCTGCTTTTGGGGAAGGGGGGGCGCGGATCATCACTCCAGGACTAAAGAGTCGAACTCAAAAATGTATATTTGGCTTTCCTCTGGGTCGAGAGAGAAAAAAAGATTTGACCAAACGAGTACGATCGTCGTGGTGATTGGCTTTTGAGATTGCCAAATTTTGAGTCCTCGGTCATTTTGAATTTGATCTTTCTCTCTCTCTCTCTCTTTTTTTGTCTCTCTTGCGATCTCTCTCTCTCTCTCACGCTCATTCTTTCGTTCTCTCTCTCTCTCTCACGCTCTCCTCATTGTTAAACGTGGCTCCATATACACGTGGCTCAGGCGATCACTGACCTTCGCTGTCGCTGTCGCTCTTGTCTGCGAAGAATTAAGAAGACGCCCATCATGCTGAGAACATTTTTGGAGACGATAAAAAATTGAATTGAAACTTTCGTCGCGTCAATTTTGTGACTTGTTCGTTTGTTTTTTGTTTTTTTTTTTTTTTTTTTTTTTCTTTTTGGTTTTGGTTTTGTCCACTTCGCTATCGTCATCTTTCAATTCAATTTCGTGTGCTTTCGCGGTCAAGCGTTATTTGAAGTGAACGAACTGGTTGTCGTACCTTTTTTGCCGGGATAGGCGTGACGTTTCAGTCTATCGTAGAGATCGTCCTTCGTACCGTAAATACTCGCGTTCGAACGAGCCAAACTGTTCATCTTGCCGCCGTTGTGTAGACTCTCTGAAATATCGCAAGAAAATCCGTTTTTACAAAATTCATGCTCAAATAATAAAGACAAAAATAAATAAATTTGCAGAATAACAAAAACACAAAATAAACGAAAATACTAGGAATTGAAAAAAAATAAGTAGAAAAATACAATTAAAAAAAATGCATTCATGACTGTAAATTTTGAAAAATCGACTTGCCTTTCATATAGGTTTCGTTGTAAAAATTGGGCATTTCCCAACCGTCCTCTTCATCGTCGTAGTAATGAGCGTAAGTGCTATGATGTGATGGGGCTATCGATTCGGCGTAGGGTGTTGGTGCCCCATAGTAAAAGTTGACTTGCGATCCGTTTTGATCGGTGGCTGGTGACAGCATTTTTTTGGGTTCCCTCTTGCGAGAGGATCTCGCGCATATCATCCAAACCAGGAGTACGACGATGATGATGAGTATAACACCGCCAGCTATGCCGCCGGTTATGTAAAAGAATTCGGACTTTTCGGCGCAGTGTTTGCCGGTGAAGCTACCGCTGCAACGACACGATGGCTGGCCTCGTGAATCCTTCAAGCAGACACCCTCGTTATCGCAGTATCCGGTGCAAACGTCAACGCATTGGGTACCCGTCCCGTTGTAGCCAGGCTTGCATTCGCATTTGAAATCACTCGTTTCCGGTATCAGAAGACAGTACGCGTTCGCGTCGCAATGCATTTCTTCGCCGCTCATATCGCAGGGATTCGTGCACTCGGATTTGCTGGTCTAGAAAAAAAAGTACATTTACCATTTAATTCCAAGTTTCGTTATGACTGAGTGTGATTTGGTAGCGGAGTTGATTTTTGGATTGAAGACATTGTAGGGGGCGTCCATTAAGGAGGCTTTTAAGGGGGGAGGGGTTCGAGTGAAATCTCACCCAATCTCACGCTGGGGAGAGGGGGAGCTTTTTTCCGCAAGAAACAGTGTAAAATTGCGAAAAAACTGGGTTAAATTAACTAATAAATGATCATGGACTAAAATATACTCCCTTAAAATGAATGATACTTCAGCGAAATTCACTGATCGAATCAGCAATATCCACTCCCCGTTTAATTAAATTAAACCGCGATAGATATTATCTCTGTTTTGTGGCGTTTACGTAATATGTCAGCGGTACAGAATGTTTTTTTTTTTTTTAATAAACCCAACGCAATCAAACTTTTTTTTTTTTAATAAACCCAACGCAATCAAACACCGATTAACTTATTTAGATTAAACATGGAAAATAAATTGTAGTAGTATAAACCGTGGTTGCAGTACCGTTTATTCCGCTATGTAAAGTAGTAACTCCCCCTACTACTTTACATAGTGGAGTAAATGGAACTACAACCGCAGTTACTTCTACTACAATTTATTTTCCGTAAACGTATGCATTTTGAAAAATCTCACGTGAGATTAGGGGAGGGGTGAGGGGGTTGAGAAAAATCTCAGATCTCACCGGGGGTTGTGGGGGGGTCGAAAAATCCTCAAAATCACTTCAAGTAATTAATGGATGCCTCTGTAATGAGTAGCTACCATAATTCGAAGGAACGGAAAAGCAAGAAGATAACTAACCGCAGCTGGTCCCTTCGTGCTAGTGTTCGGTGGACAAGGTATGCAGAAAGTTTGTTGGGGCTCGGACTGATAAGTGCCCTTTTTGCATTGAACACACTCGTTCAAAGTGCCGTTCAAATGTGTACCAGGTTCGCAAACCGGAAGTGAACATTCTTCGACAGCAGCCGATCCCATATTGGGTGTTGTGTGACCCAAAGGACAAGCTTGGCAAGCAGCTTGAACCCCCTGCGTTCTGTAAGTTCCTCTTGGACAAGGTTCGCATTTTCCTTCAACGGCTAATTGTTGACCGGAGCCGCATTCATCTCTGCACTCCTCCCGAGAAACGGCTTCAGCCGTTCTAGTCGTTTTTCCTAAGCCGCACAGCTTGCAAGCAAAGCTACCTTCGTTTGGCTGATAAAAACCATGACCGCAGCTACGACAAAGACCGGCACTGTCATCGTAGTACTTTCCGGCTGGACAACGCTCTTTGCAGTCAGCTGCGCTGCGCGCTCCGGGTCCCACCGTCACGCTGGAACGTCCTGCTATCACCGGACAACTGCTGCACTTCAATTGACCACTCTCGCTCTGGTACGTTCCAATCGGACAAGACTCGCACTTTTTCGTCGATTCGTCGTAGTAACTTCCAACCGCGCACGGAACTGCCAAACAGAAATTTCGATTTTGTGATTGGACTGATACTGGAAGTTTCAATTGGAGATTTTTTTTTGATCGTGGGTTAACGAAGTTGGAGAGAAAAGTGAAAGTTTACCACAATCCGGTGCCATAACGACTTGTCCAACTGGACAAGCATAGTCCGACTCCAAAGTCAACGATGCTGGATCAGGCACAGTATTGGGAAGAATATCGTGAACGTCGAATTGATCTTCCTCCAGTATGAGCTTTTCCAAAAGCGATTGGACGGTCGCGCGATCATTGGAATTCGTATTCTGAATAGGATCACTGTGAATAAGAATTGAATCGTTAGTGAATCGTTTTTGGAACGGGAATATCAAAACTGAGAGATTTACAGGCAACCAGTTATGCGCGTAATATGTACAGCCGTTATTCTTGCGTTTCGTAGTCGTTTTTTATTTATATGTATATATACATATAGCTGTTGTTGATGTTGTTTTTATTAGGCACCTTCCAGTCGACGTGCTGTAATAACTAAGACTCAGGATTCGTACATTGGATGAGGAAGATCGCGATTGTTCGATTTGTCATTTGGGTTTGTATTAATCGTTGGATTCCTTGCCTTCCTAATGACGGTTGGGATGGTTAAGAAGAAAATGTTAAAAAAAAATAACGATTACGTCGATAATATTGCCACACCTGTCAATCTTGGGTGGTTAGTAAAAAAAATTGTAGGAAACGTGCATTTCATCGACTTATGTATAATTGTTAAAAACCAGTGTGAGATTTCTGAAATGCTATGACATTATGATCGTTCCTTGCTGTTGTTGACTATGAGAGGAAATGAATGATTAATGATCTTCGAAGATGCGAATAAATGGCAATGTGGCGAATGACGTGAATCAGCCAACCGATCTGATGAAGAACTCTCGTGTTTGGTGTTTTTTTGTTTTCTTTTTTTTTTAGGCTTTCTCTTCACGAGAAAGGGAAATCTTACTTTATGGCCGGGAACGAAATCGCCACCTCGTAGGTATCGCTGCCCTGGCGTCCCTGTCTCGTTCTATCGTGTGAAAAAAGCAACAAATTCTCAGTATTTATCAATCTAAAGAAATTCCCTAGACGAACGCTATTTCAAAGTGATACACGAATCGTGAATTTTGCCGAGTTCGGAATTCAATGGATTTTAATTGGATCTTGGGTGGAACTTACGGTTCGGCTGGAACTGCGGCAGATATGATGTAGGTACCTCCATCTTCATCATTGGCTTCGCGAGTCGTGCGAACGCGATGATCGCATTGCACGTCGATTTTGAGATCTTTGCATTCTCGAGTACCTTAAACCCAACAAGTACCAATTGTAACACGATATTTAAGGTTTTTCCTGATGAGGAATAGTCCTCGAGTTTACCTTCGTAAGAATAAGAACAGAAGTTCCAGTCTCTGTTCAAAGAGTTGACGGCGTTGCGGACCTTTTGCTTCAAAACACCTTGGCCAGCTTCGTTGCAAAGTACCGAAGTTGGGAAGTTCATTTTTATTCTGAAAACTCGTTGGGCCGGTATCGAACCTTGAAATGAAATAAAAAAGATCATACAATTAGGTTCAAAAGGGAGGAAGCTTCGATTGAAAGTAGAAAGAAAATCGAGTCGTTTGGGTTTGCTTACTCGTGCAAGCTGGGTAAACGATCGGCAATGATGGATCCGTCGTAGGCCTCCAGAATCCTTCAGCCCCGCAAGTGTAGAATTTCGGGACTTCCTGCGAGAATCTCAAACCGTTGTTGCAGGATATCTCGCACACTTTGAATTGTCCACCGGAGCCCCAATCCTTGCACAATTGGGAGCCACCGATGGGATCGGCAAGTTCGGGACAGAAATCGGCTACGGAAGAAAACTTAGGTTAAGTAGGCACAAAAAGCAGTTGTCTTTGCATGATGATTCGTTGAAGATCGATAGCTCACCCAAAACGTAGACTTTGAAGTTACAACCCGCGGAATTGCCAGCTTGATCGTAAGCTACGTAACTGATGTCGTAGGTACCCCACAAGAGCGTCTGGCCGGATCGATGACCGCTCTTTTCCTGAATCTTCGTAACACCAACGTTATCACTGAAGTGTGGTTCGTCCCAGGTCACGATGGACGATCCATTCTTCGCTATGACCCACAAATCACCGGGACAATGTTCAACTTTAGGTGGTATTTTGTCGGCTTCCAGTTGTTGGCATTTGCTGCCACCGTAACCGGGTGGGCAGATTCTTTGACCGCAGTGGGAAGGCACGACTCTCTCGACGCCTCCAACGCTGTCGTCGTAACCGGCCCAGGTTAGCACGAGGCTCTGATAAAGTACAGGTTCTGTCCGGCAATCTCGAACTTGCTTTTGGATTTCGTTCGTCACGTGGAGGGCACGACCCCAAACTTGAACTTTCGTTAGGTGACCTTGGAATCCTGACTCGGTGTAACCCTTGGCGTTTTCGCTTTGCGGCTTGCCGAGGACTGTCCAACCACTGGACAAAAAAATTCTCTCATTTCTTTCTCTTTGAACCTTTCTATAACTTTCGATGAAGCAGATAGCTGATTCGGGAATGAAAACTCGATGGTTTTGAGAGAGTAAGTTGGAATTGTGATCTTACTAGAGTGGCAGTGTTCTTCCACTTCCGTAGCCTTCGGTCTTGCTGGCTATTAGGCCCTCGGTAATCAAGATGAGTTCACCGCCGTTGTCCCCGTTCCAAACAACAGCAACGTGATGCCACTGACCATCGTTTATCGTCGCGTACTCGCGGAACGGAAGATAAACGTCTTGAATGTCGTGGAAGAGAGAAACTTGGACACCGTTGCTGTGCGCTTGGATCATGGCTCGACGATTGGTAGGTACGTGAGGAGAGCTGGTGATAAGATCGATAAACAATTGCATCATATTATACGACAGCGCAGTCGTCAAAGGCGTTGCAATTCCTTCAGGGAATCACGAATAAACGGGTTCCTTGTGAAGCATAATTGGAATAAGTTGCGCTAATGATGTACCTGACGCTGTAGAGCGTAAAGAATATTCCAGCTTCGTCTTTCTGCGTGAACTGGACCCACATGGCGACGGTTAGACTCTTGTGGCCTCCGGTGAAGAAAGGAATTACCTGAGCCGCACTGCTGCGAGCTGGATCAGTGAAGTACAAATCGTAGTCGACCTGAATTGCTGAAAAGAGCAGTTTCCACGTCATTGTAATATTCGGCTATCAATATCAATAGAAAATCGTTGCAAAAGCCAGATGAAATTTTAGTAATCTTTCTTACATTTTCTGCAATCATCTCCGGTGAGATTAAACGGACACTGGCAGAAGAATTTGCCTGTAAGGTCGATACAAGTAGCGGAGGGAGGACAAGAGTTTTCCTTGCAGTCGACGATGTCATCTTCGCAGGTTTTTCCAGTATATCCAGGTGGACAGATGCAAGTGAATCCTGGCCCGTCGTCGACGCATGTTGCTCCATTTTTGCAGGCGCCGGCTTGGCAAGCATCGTACTCGTACTGGCAACCGATTCCAGTGTAATCATCCGGACAAGTGCAATTCAGCCCGGAGCCAAAGTCTTGGCAACGTCCGTTGTGCATACATGGATTACCGATGCATCTCTCGGGTGCTGTTTCGCACTGTTTGCCATCAGTGCCTGAAGGACATCTGAATAAAAAAAAGTCTACGTTATACGAAGCGAAAAGGAATTGAATGTGCCACGTGGTGGATCTGACATTTCATGCGTTAGATGGCTTTGCCGGATAGGCTATGAATGATCGATCAACTTACACGCAGAAGAAGTCTTGGAAGAGATCAACGCACGCAGCGTCGTTCTGGCAGGGTCTGTTCATGCACATTCCAACATCGTGTTCGCAATGCGTGCCTGTCCATCCTTCGGGACACAAGCACTTGAAGCCACCGACTTCGTCGCGACAAGTTGCGCCGTTCAGGCAGGGATAGGAGGAGCAATCGTCGATGTTTATTTCGCACGCAGCCCCTGTGTAGCCTTCGCGGCAGTGGCAGGAGAATTTGTTGTCGAGATCGATGCATTTGTCAGTGCCAATGGGACTGCAAGGATCACTGAGGCACTCGTCGATTTCAGCTTCGCACTGAAGTCCAACAAAGCCAGGACGACATTTGCAAATAAAGCCTTCGAGTTGATCGAGGCAGGTTCCACCGTTTTGACAAGGCTCCGAGGCACAGTCGTCCACCGTATGCTGGCAGAGCTGCCCGGTGTAGCCAGGCTCGCACGTGCACGTGTAACCACCGACTTGATCCAAACATTGGCCGTTGTTGCGGCAGGGCTTGTCGGCACATTCGTTTATGTTCGTCTCGCAAGCTGAACCCGTCCATCCGGGATTACAGATGCAAGTGTGATCGAAAAGATTATCCACGCAGATTCCATTCAGGCACGGATTGCCGGAGCAAAGATCGATCTTCTCGTGACAACGTTTGCCACTGAAGCCGGGTGGACAGTCACAGGTAAAATCGGCCACCAGATCGGTACAGTTGGCACCGAGGAGGCAAGGTCGCTCGGCGCAATCGTCCGTGTTGATTTCGCAGCTCTGGCCTTCCCAACCGTCCGGACATTCACACTTGTATCTACCCTGCTGGAGAGCCACACATGTCGCGCCGTTGTTGCAAGGATTTCCACTGGCGGTACAGGGATTGATCTGAAAAATTATGTGGAAAGCAGTCATGAGTGTAACTATTGATTCCTTCGTTGAAAGATCAGCTAATCATGTTAGTCGTTTACCAAACAGGAATTATCTTGTTAGTGCAGTTCAGGCAAAATGCGGATACAGACTAGCATCAATAGTATATAGAAACCAGTCGCTGAAACATACCGTGATGTCACAGCCGACTCCGGTATATCCGGATCGGCACAGGCATGTGTAATTGTTAAAGCCTGGCTCATCCTTGCACATTGCTCTCTCGGGGCAGGTGTCATTTGAACAATCGGACTTTTCCTCCTGGCAGTTGATACCCGAGTAGCCATTGGCGCATTGGCAACGATATCCCTGTGGAAGATCTATGCAAGTAGCGCCGTTGTAACAGGGTTGAGAAGCACACTCGTCAATATCGATTTCGCATCGTCTGCCGGAGAATCCTGCCGGGCAGAAGCATTGAACCTCGTGGCCCATGGGAACGCAAAGTCCTCCATGTTGACAAGCGCTGTCGGTGCATTCGACGGGTTTACATTCTTCGCGACCAACGCCACCGGGCCCATCGGTGTACATGTTGGTTGGACATTCCATGCACGTGGTTGCGCCATGCTGTGGTTGATAGAAGTTCTTCGGGCATTGAGCGCAAGGAGCGAGACCGGTGTCGGAGTACATGCCGGGTGCACATTTTGCGCGGCAACGATCGCGTCCTGGTGCCGCAGGCTGATAGGTAAAAGTGCCAGTTGGGCAAGCTTGACAATCCTTGTAACCGCCGATCGGTGGTTCACCGGTATAGCTATTGCTTGGACACTCGAGACATGGCACCAAACCGGTCGGCGAGTAAGTTCCGTAGCCGCAAACGGGTATGCAGTCATCGATGCTCTTGGAGCCAACCTCGCGTGTGTAAGTACCAAACGGACAACGCAGGCAAGCTCCCTGTCGATCGCTGTTTTGATAAAATCCTTTCGGGCAGGATGTGCATAACTTTTGTTTCTCTCCAGCGAAAGTTCCAGCCGGACAGTGCAAACATCGCGGCACATCGTTCGTGTCCATGTTTAACACTTCACCGATGCTGCAAGTGAATCCACGCGATATCGAGGATCTCAAAGCGCGAAGTGGCGGACACTGATTACCGATCGCCGAAACGTTCAGAAGCGGCTCGATTACGGCACTCGCGTGAGGCACCGACAGATCGAATATGAGGTTCAACGTCGAGCCGCAGAGGTCGTACAGTTGAGGTTGACGGATGGCAGGTACGATCGCCAACACAAAGTCCATCTTCAGGACGTTCTCCTCCAGCAGAGAAGGTACAGATCTCACAAAAGTTACATTCATATTCACGTTGACGGCTGAACAACGCTGCGTCAGGATACCGTTCAGATTCATGTAATATTGCGCCATTAGATCTTGATACTGAGGCAAACAATTGCGCGAGACTGCGCCGTTAGCCCTATAAGTCACTGCCGCGATCACATGATAATCCGCCTGTTGAGTGTTCTCCGAAACGCAATCGGGAACTACTGAACTAGGGGTCCAGTGTCTGACCGAGTCACAGGCGAATGTCTTTACGGGTGCGCCGTCCGTGAAACGATAGCCAGTTCTGCAAGTTGCTACGCACTGAAGACCTTTGTCACCCGGGGCACATTTCAACGCCCCGTTAGCTGGTGCTTTTAACTCCCAATCGACGCAACGCGTAGCTTGCACCGAAACCTGGAAATGGCAGGAGGCTCGATTGCCGCTCGAATCAGTAGCATACACGGTTACGTTCTCGAAGCCGCCGGTTGGAATGATCGCTCGTTCGGGCACGAACGTGACTTTCACAGGGCCTGAAGCGTCTGTCGTGTTGATTCGTCGGCGGGTCTCGTTGAAATTCACTGAATAACTGTCTTGCTGGTCGACCAACTCGATCACGTAACTCTGAGGACAGCTGAGCTTCGGAGGTGTTACATCTAGAAAATAGAGAATACAGTTTTACAAACCAGTCCTATTTTCCAGATGGTGATCATTGGCATTGCCTAGGCATGATACTGACCAGGTACCGTAATATTGATCTCGCATATTGCGACGTTTCCATCGTAATCAAAAGCAACGTATTTCACGACGGTGTTTTCAAAGATTCTAATAGGTGTTCGGAAGCTTTGAGGTTTGATCTCGACTCTAGCAATGCTACCACTGTTGTCGATGGCGGTTGGTTCGGTGAAGTTGACCGGCAAGAGTCCCCCGTCGGGACCTTTCTGGACCATGATAGGCTGCTGGGGACAATTCTGGAATACCGGAGGTTCGTTGTCGACGCATGGTGAGAAACCGTAGTCATAGCCGAGCAGAGGCTCGACGGTTGGTTCCTCGCATCCCATTAGCTCGAATTTCAAACAAGCGTTGTCCATGTAACTGACGATCCCGAGAATTACGAAACGCGCTTGGACGTACTTCGGCAGTGTTATCATGGCGAGTTCACCGTAATTTCCGGGATCTCTCATCGTCAGGTTGAAGTTAGGGAAATAAACGACGTAATTCGCAGATTCGGATTGCTTGTAGAAGAAACGAATTTCCGTTGGACGTCCAACAATGTCGTTAGTGACGACACCTTTAACGAGGATAGCTTTGACGCGATAAACTTGACCAAGATCGACGCTTATATAAGTGAAAGCTTCCTGCTTGCCGCACCAACCGGTCACCGAATTGAGCCTAACGTTTTTCGCTTCGTAATTAGGCCTCTCGGATGTTGCGTTGATGGCCGAATCCGGGATTTTACCGGAAGCCAAACCTAGCGGTTTTACGACTTTGCACTCGGGTTCTCGAAGGCAAACGATCGGTCGTGGATTGATGAGGATGTAGCCAGGTCTGCTGCACTCGAAGTGAATCTCGGAGCCTTGCTCGTAGCTTCTAGCGACCTGATAACCGTCGCTGGGTCTTCCTGGATCTTCGCAAACTGGTCCTTCGCAACGCAAGTCACCAAAGTCCCAGACCCCATTAGCCTGGCATCGCACCACGTTGTCGTGGCGATTCGTTTGACCCGCCAGCTTGAAAGTATCCTGACAGCCGAAGAAGAAGGACGATTGGTACTTCGTATCCAGATACTGTCCGTACTCGGCACCAGGAGTTGGCAGGGGCTTTCCGCAGTCTGATCGGGGACAGGCTGGTGAGAAACCCGATAGCCAGTAGTCAGGTAGTCCAGGCTTGGGATCATAGACGCATTGACGGAAACCGGAAGTCGCGGTGTTTCTCAACGATCGCCCGTTGTTGCTACACTTCAAAGTGACGTTCTGTTGGAACGGCACCAAAACGCTCGTCTCGTCCGTTCTTATCACGGACAATCCTTCGTTCTTGTCATCCGGAAGGGAAACGCATTTGGCATCTGTTCCAACAAATAAAAATCCTCATTGTCTCTCATAGAATTTCGATGTTTCAATGACGAACATCAACCTCTTTCGATTCTCGGGAACGCTCTTGATTAAGCGACATTATGGCCTGGATAGCACGATTCTTATACTCACACTGACACTCCGGTGTCGTTCCGTTCCAGGCACCGCTCGACGTACAGATCACCGCTGACGATCCCGCCAGGACGTAACCGAAGTTACACTGGAATCTTACCAAGTCCCCGAAGTGGAATTGATCCTGGAATTGAAACGAGATTTTAAACGTGGGGGACGGACGGGCAAGAAGGAGAGGACGGGCATAAAGAATACCTACTCTAGTTCACCGCATGATTGATAGAAAGAGACAGGTATTGTTGTACTAGACG
>JAPYZJ010006786.1:0-10504 GCA_030522765.1 Ophioninae sp. B BG-2022a | reverse complement strand
ATTGGCCATTCTACCTATGAGGACTAATCGATGATTAAAGTAATCAATTAACGGATCATAATCAAAAGCAGCATCGGCAAATGCCTCCCACGTATTCATTGTAAACGTGCGTCTCCTTTCCGCTTGCCGCTCGGAATTAATTAAACCTCGTCTACGTGTTTTTTCGGAGGTCTCTGCGGCTACGTACGAAGCTTGACGCTCAGCATCTGAGACTTGGCGAGCTTAGGTCTGCTGAGAGGTCTTTGCAGCCCTTTGTGCATCATGACGATCAGCGTCTAAATTATGACGGGTCTGCGTTTGCTCAAAAGTTTCAGCACCCCTTTGAGCTGCGTGACGCTCGGCATCTAAAGTCCGACGGATCTGTGAATCTTCTTCCGATTCCAGTGATCTAGCAAGTTTAGCAGCCCGAGCTCTACTAGAGCTATTAGCTAAATTGGACTTTCGTTTGCAAGGCATTATCTGAGATTTATTATCATCATATCAAGATTAAATATTGAGATTTATTATCATAAAAAAACCTTTAATAAGCACCTACGTAGTAAAAATGATGCGCTCACCGCAATTTAGTACATACCTTCGTTAGGCCTGAGAATAGGTTTTTATCTTTTTATTATATTCAGAATTGCAATTTAAAAAAAAATAATCGTAATTTATTAACTTTCAAATCGAGCAAGATAATGCGAATATGCGTGTGAAGATTGCGCTCTTACATCAATTTGAATTAGCTGACGCGCGAGCTTAGTTCATAATCGATCGATAAATTGCGTTGTTCATTTTGCTCCCTCAGCTGAATCGAGGGGTCAATGACTTCTCCGTCAAAACATTACCCGTCAAACATTACCCGTCAATATTCTTCGTCGAAACATTAATTCTACAATTGAATATACAAGAGGAATATTGTAAATGGTAAGAGAAACATTATTAAAAAATCTATGTAAACTTACGCCCAGCGAACCGGATTTAGTGCCTAAATACAAAATGTAATGTTTTTATCTTCAAAAATGACGAACTTCATACAAACTTTCAACAACTATTTCATCCCGTCACATGTCGAAATTTCAAAAACACTAGAACAAATGTTTAATTATATCAATTATTTCTTATCAAGAAATAATTATTATTATCAATTATTTCTTATCAAGAAATAATTATTATTATCAATTATTTCTTATCAAGAAATAATTATATGATGATGACAAAAAACTCAAAACCTCCCAATTTTGAGTTTTAGACTGTTGCGGTATGGCAACGCTAGGTTTGTAGTTTTTGATGTATGATCCGTAAATTAAATTGACTACTCACGTTACCGCATGGCAACGCTAGTCTTTAATGGGTTAAGGGGTATAGCGAACATTTAATTTTCATTTTCATCATTTTTTAAATATATTTTTTTAATAAACCCTAAACTGTTACGAATAATTTAAGCCATAGGGAAAGGTGGGGCAGCTTCATACAGTTTTTCTATTTTGTCTCATAAATTACTCTCTGGTATCAATATCTGCATAGATTGAATAAGAACTATACTATGACTATCTGACTTTCTATCAAAAACATATAATTTATTTAAATATACATGTGTGGCTTTTTATAAAAGTTTGAAAGAAAATCAGGAATGTATGAATATACCCCGCATGCGGGGCACTTTCATACAGGCTACTATGGGGCAGATTCATACATGTGAAAAAATACACAAATTAAGAAATAAATGTTTAATTATTTATCAAAATAAAAGTACCAACACACAACGTATTCGAAACCAAAAGCAATTAGACCCTGTGAGTCACTAATACTAAAAAATAATCGAGTAATAAAGAGAAAAGTAAAAAAAGATAACTAAGTAAAAAGATAATAACTTAAAATGTAGGTAGTTTGTCCTTCTATGGCACTGAAAGAACTTAGTTAACCTAATAGTCTTTCTAATCAGTCAAATCCATATATCTGTGTTCTAGAATTAAGTAACATATCTTTGTTATGTACCTATTAGTAGGTTGGTAATATCAATAATCAACTATTTAAAAAAATATCACGTACAACGTGAGGAATCTTAAATGTTATATGCTTAATAACTTTGAAAATATCTTATATCTTAACAATAATTATATTAATGGACGTTATAAAAAGAGAGATCTTTGTTAAAACTTAAAATACTAGCAGTTCTATCTGTCTTAGCTGATTTAGGATCCGGTAATATCAAAACTATATCTGGTAGATCTACTGATCCTTCGTCTCTGACGTCTCGAAATACAAATTTCATAGAACATCCTGGTTTCTTCTTCAAAAATGAAGCCATTACTTCTGCCAAACTGTAGTGTTTGATTATTTGTCCGTCATAGTAAATAACAGACTTCTTTTTATTCAATTTAACAAGCACATAGGCCCCATCCTTAACATTTTCAGGATCAACAGGCTTTACATGAACATCTTCTTCTTCATTTTCTTCAAGCTCATCGAAAGGTGAAGCAGATCTTTCTCTCAGGCTGATATTTGTTTCACTGTCGCTACTAATTATTTCAATCTCTTTGGTTTTATGCGTTTTGGTTTACTTGATCTGTCATAATCTTCATTTAATAAACTCAATGCTTTTTTCATTTCTCTTGCGCTACTTTTTCGTTCTTTCTCTAATCTATTCGTCTCTTTGATTTTTCCCAAGTCTTCAATTCTAGTCTTCTCAGGTGTGTCTGTATAAACCCGTGGTATTCCAAGTGATCGACCATTTCTTGTTTGTTTGCGTCTTTGAACTTTCGGGAAAGGTCTTATAATTTCGCGCGTCTTCAATACTTTGGAAGTAGATGGTGTAGGTTTATCAAAATCCATAAATGTTGATGCAAGAGGTTGTGAAAGAAGTGTAGGCGAAACATCTCTGGACAAAGCCGGCGGTGTTCGAGCAGGAACATCACCACTGACTACAGCGAGTTCAGAACTAACTGTAGCAAGCTCATTACCCGGTATTCCACGCTGCTCCTCACCACCTGTATTCTCATTGCGATGCGTTACAGGATTAGAATGATACACCTGAACTGGCGCAAAATCATCATCATTGAAAATCAATTTATTGAAAGGCGATATTCCGGTTTTTTCATATGCACTAGTGATATTCCTTGCATTGAATGACTCCAAATAAGGTATCTTTATGAGTTTTGGGATATTGTAAATATTAAGTATTTTTCCCGGGTTAGAAACGTGCCAGTCATTGAATGCTGTTTTTAATTTAGATTTGAGTGGCTCAAATACTCCAACGTCTAATGGTTGAAGGCGGTGAGTCGTGTGAGGTGGAAAGGAAAGGCACACATAGAAATGTGACTTTCATGGTTGCCTAATAAAAGCAATATCGGATTTTCTTTAGAAGATAAGGTGTGTTTCTGAATGAGCTTTAGAACATCAATAAAAATGCTCGAATTTATCCAACCACTTCTCGTAGCTACACCTAAAGAGCCTTCTGGGGCACCTTCTTCGAAGTGGTCCTTAAAATGTACTCTAGGGAGATGAATAACGGTGGCATGGTGTTTCCATTGGCCGAAAAAATACAACCAAATGTCACCGGTTCTCCTATTTCGGCAGACACTATTTGACCAACCTGTTTTTGGGATTTGTCAGCGAAAATTTTCGGTGGGCTCAGCACAGTGGATGTACCAGATTCGTCGTAGTTGAAAATCCGATCGGGAGTAAAGTTGTGCTTGCGGTATACATTCTCCAGGTTCTGGAAGAAATCATTCACTGCCGTTTTATTAAAACCGAATGATTTTGCAGCGCTGGTATTTTCCGGTTTACGCAAACTTAAATTCTTATGGCGTTTTCGGAAACTTGCTAACCAATCTGCTCCCGCCATCTTGTTACTGTCCCAACTTGCTGGATATTTGAGTTCATTGGCCTTAGCGAATTCATATGCCAGTTTTTTCATTAGACACATGTTAGTCCATAGTGCATTTTGGAACACTGTAAGATGCATTTATTTAAGTGTTCCTCTTCTATTTTTGTTAAAACTTGCTGCGATGAAAATTTAGATTCGAAAAAACGATTTTCGCTATCGAGATCTTGTGTTTTGCGTAACCTTTTGATACGGCTTTGTAGAGTTTGTGGATTAACTCACTTGGCTGCTGATTTTCTTAAAGAGACTTCATTTAGTATGACTTTATCGATAATGTTTAATATTGCCTCTTCGTCCACCTCTCCACTCATAGTACCCTTTTTCTTGTAATTTCTAACCATATTTTTTCTGTAAAACAAAATATAATATCATTTCAGCTCTAATATAAAATATAGGGCACATTCATACAGTATGAATGTGCCTCGCTCACTACACTATACCCCATTAAATGATTTTGAAATACAAATATTCTTATAAAAAATACCAACCAGATATATGATTATTTGCGTAACAATTCACAAAATACATCCTATTATCTTTGAAATAAAATAGTATTGAATAATCTAGATAAACTCTTTTATCAAAATAAAGATGTTTAAAGTGGGGTTATAAAATTACTTACGCGTAGCCGAATCACGTTCCGTGTCACCTTTCCACGAGTTTCACTCGGACTGCTGTCAAACTCCGTGAGCCAACGCGCACGTAGTTAAGTCACGTGTACACGCTTAAGTCGTTCAGTTAATGCGCGCCTAATAGCAGATGTCGCTAGTATATGACGGTGCCCCGTGTATGAATCTGCCCCACTTCCCCCTAGTACGTTTTCAAAGACGTAAAATTGGCCGAGTTTCAGGTATTTTTCGGCAGGGAGGCTGAGCTGCTGTGAGCGGTCGACCGTGTGGTGCGATCCGTGTTTATACGAGGAACTATATTATTATAGAAAAGAAGAACGAACAGCACGAAGAGGTTTTCGAAAAAACGGCCCAAGACTCTCAATCAGCTGCCGAAGGAAAAGTCTATGGCCTAGCAATCGCTGAATGAAGTTAAGACTCGCAAAAAACCGCACCCTCAGCTAAATAACGACACATTTACTTTCGTGCTATTACCTCGAAACTACATTTTTTGAACTGGTACTATCGAAATATCGTAAACTATCGGTCCGATTGCATTCAAATATTTACCCAATACTATTAGACACATTATCTACAATGTCACGTAGGTTTTTTTCGTCACCTTGATTAGATTTTTTGTAAATTATTGTTTTGCTCGAAAAATGTCGGTGAAAAATACACAATTTTTTTCTTCGGCTCACCACAATTGTTTCAATGGTCGAAAAAATACCCACTACGCTACACTGTAGCGACACTACTCACGAATGAGCTGATTTGTTTTTTTTCAAATGTGACATGACTTGGTAGCGGATGCAACGTGTATAATTGAACGTATAAAATGTGTTAACGTGATTTGGAAAGCGCTTTCTGACGTTGTGTACAAAAATAAAATTATACCGACCCATACTTTCAAATTTATATTTTGTATAAATATATACATTTTTCGATCGACCGGATGCCTTAATTAATTTCGCAATCATGCCGCGGTGATTTCACGATCACAATACACATATTATTAAATATTTTTTATTCCCGATAAATAGCTATTAAATTCCAACCTTTTTGCCACATTTGAAGTTGATACGTGTTTGGCGTTACGAAAAGTATAATTTCATTATATTTGTGTAAATTATAACACTTCTTTCCGATTGGGTACACAACAAGAGTTCTTACGGTGAAAAACGCGTACGTTCGCAATTTTACATATAAATGTTTCGTTAATTCTATTTTTTTTTTCATAATGTTATGAATTTTTCGTTTATAAATATCATGGACTTGTATAAATAGTTTTTATTGAATCTTGTTAAAAACGGTATACTTTTCTTTTATCCTACAAAATAGATCCGGATTCTTTCCACATTAGCTTACGTTTGAAAATGGAAGAATTTCAAGTATCGTAGTATATTTTTGTAAAAAGACATCAATTTAGATAATTCAAAACCTATCACAATAATCATGCTAAGACTGGAATGCATACAATTTATTAATTAAGAGAGCACAATCGAATTATTTTGTAAGGCTTGACAATCGTAACCGATAAAATGAAATTTTCATAAAAATATATGCAGCGTGTGCTTCGTAAATTCCAAGGAAAAGAGCTACGAAAACTAAGCATAACAAGCGGGAACGTGAAGGTAAGAGTTTTCCTTTATAGAAAAGAGCAAAAGGTATATACAGGTAAAATCGACACCACCACTGTAATCCGGTGTAACGGTACAAGCTTGGAGAGTGGCGGTGCGTTGCGGCAAACAGTCTAAACGAATACTGCTTTAGGCGAGGTCGACCGCATACCTCGAACGTCGGAGAGGCAGTCTTGTCTTGGCGAGTGTTTCGGATATTGAAATCGTTTATACACTTTGTCTCGAAGCGCGTACACTGCTGTTAGAAATATTCGACGTTGTGCCAGTAGCCAAACGCAATTTTCATCGAATCCGCAACTTTGCTATTCCACATAAATTTAAAGTTAAATTTTATTTTTCGTTAATATTTCTTTACATGTAGCGATCGACAATCGAGAGTATTACTCATTGCGAGTCTCAAGAGTGCGCGCGTTGACAATTTTCGCCATTACATTCCCGCAACATTGACGTTACTGTTTTTGGTTCTAATCGAAGAAATAGTCCCACAATTTTATATATTTAATATACGAATTTCTGAAAACAAAATTTTTAAAACTGTAACCTCGCTTCGTACTTCTCTTTCGAGTTTCCGTTTGCGATCGGTTGTGTAATCGTGCCGTTTTATCAGATTACCTGTGTTTGTGTGTTTTATCGAACTTTGGCATACCCGTTGTTTATGTGGTCGAATTTACGTGGCTGAATCCACGAAGGTGAGTACACGTAGATATAGAAAGGAAGAAGGAGCGACAGCGAGTGCGGCAGAGCGCGCTGGGGGCGGGGGGGGGGGAGAAAGAGACACACAATGAGGCAGAGGGGGACCGGGAGATAGAAGTGGCGAAGGGAAGATGTGGTTAATCATGCGGATCACCTTTCTTCGTTTTTCACTCTCATTCTTTTCATCCTCTCGAGGTACAGGTAATCCGAAAAAATTCCCGCAGACAACCTGCGCACGAAACCTTAGAGCTCAACGCTACGAAATCGTTCTCGAACACATGTCTCGCGAGCTGGGGAGACTTCAATGCCTGACTACGAAGATTCCACAAGCATGCTATATATTATCTTTTTCAATATACATCATGAACTTAAAGCCAAGTATCGAGAAGTGTAGCTTTAACTTGCGAAGCTATAGAGGCATAACTCACGACATTTTCTTGTCCATTTTCGTAGAAATTTCCCAGTTCTGCGAAGAAACTGTAGGTTCAAATTTTCAGGAAAAATGTTACTAAAAATGTTCGACAATGCGTAACCCAAAAGATGACAACATTTCAGTAAAAGTATCCTCCGAAGCATCCACATAAACATATCGCTTTCTTATTTTCCTCACATTCCTTGAATTAAACGCCAAACGTCGGACCCGAACGTCGCAAGCGAATAAGATCCAACAGAACTTGCTTCTTTTTGTATTATTTCCGAACTCTTTCGAGGTATTAATAAAATGCGTGTTGTCGATTATGAACGTTTTTGAGAAAGTAGAATGCTGGTTTCTATTCCGCATGTTAAAATCTCTGTGGTCCAATATAATCGCAATCATCACACTTCAAGCTGCACGTCAATTTACAGTCACTGAACTTATTCTATTTTACCTATTTATTTATTTGAACGAGGAATATTCAACGTATCATGAAAGGAACGTTCGAAAGGTTGTCGAAGAGAATGTATGCAAGTGTAAGTGATTTTTCAAATGTTTGTTCCTTAAATGATTACACGCCAGAACCATCCTGACATGTTTATATGATTTAAGCTGACGTCTGCTTTTAGATTCTAAATTCTTTATTTTTGATTTTTTCTCCAATGGTGATATCTAGTGGAAGAGGGAAATACAAAAAAATCTTGTGAAAAAGACGTGCAAAACGGGTTGACATTTAAACTTCATAACAACGCTGAAATTTTAAAGGCTTTCTATTCCTTTAACGTGTTACATGACGAGGAAAATAAAAATAAGTTATTCGTTCTCTGGGGTAATTCAAATTGAAGAAAAATACACAATATAGAATGCAGGTATTGTAAAACGAAAGTAATAGCGGCAACAACCACAGATCTGTTAATACAACTTCTATTCCAGTTTCCGCAAGATTATGCTTTTTCAGTGGTGTACACGGCTCGATGATATATAATGAACGGACTGACCGCATGCAGAAAGTGAAAATCGATGCAGCGCTGGCTAAATTTCCAACTTGATTAGCTAATGCTCGACAAAAGTGCTTGGACCAAGTATGAAAATGTGACGTGCAGCGAATCCCCGTCAGCCATGTCTTGATACCGATAACTGGACCACAACTGACTGCCGAATATTAGCCGAGCGTCATATTCTCATGCTTTAAAATGCCCATGCATTTCTCCCGAGCATAGGTTAATCACGTTCTAAACTAACAAAAGAACCGTAGGACGGACAAATGTTTGTAATTTTTAGGGTTCCGTAGCCAAATGGCAAAAACGGAACCCTTATGGATTCGTCGTGTCTGTCTGTCTGTCCGTTCGTATGTCACAGCCACTTTTTTCCGAAACTATAGAGCTATACTGTTGAAACTTGGTGAGCAGATGTATAGCGTGAACCGCATTAAGATTTTCATAGATAAATATAAAGAAAAATATATTTAAGGGGGTCCTCCATACTTAAAACTGAAACTCAACATTTTTTTTTCATCAAACCCATACGTGTAAGGTATCTATAGATAGGTCTTTAAAAATGATATTCAAGTTTCCAACATCATTTTTTTTCTAAACTGTATAGTTTGCGCGAGAGACGCTTTAAAAGTGGTAAAATGTGTGCCTCCCCCCCCCCCCGCCGTAACTGCTAAAATAAGAGAATGATAAATTAAAAAAAATATATGATGTACATTACTATGCAAACTTCCACCGAAAAATGGTTTGAACGAGATCTTGTAAGGAGTTTTTTTTTAATACGTCGTAAATCGTAATCGTAAATAATGTGTATAAAGGGTTACACCCTCGGCCAATTTTTTTTTATACTTATAGTAGTGACAGATCCACACGCACTAACAAATGGGCTAAATAGCCAGAGGTTTTCGAGACAATCAATTTTTAAAAATTGCACTTAGTATATTAGCTGAAGTTAAAGCACTTAATAACGAGGCCTGTGGCTCCCCGGATAACGCACGGGTCTAGTAATTCGTGGGCCGCGATCGAATCCCACTGATGCACTCTTTTTTTTCTTTTTTTCTCTCTCTTCCTCTTTTAATGCCTATACCCACATCATTTACGTGAGAATATTTATATAGGAAATTAATTTTTGCATAAAAATACAAAATGTAATCGAGAACTGTGTTTATTTGTTTTTATATTTTATACGTTTAATATATTTTATATGTGCTTTATATGCCTATACTCACATCACTTACCTACGTGGAAAATTCGTCAAATTTATGCTCGCTAACAGATATTTCATGTTTCTCAAATAATAAAAGCAGGTATATTAGCTCTAGTTTTG
Organism: Ophioninae sp. B BG-2022a; assembly: GCA_030522765.1. NCBI lineage: Eukaryota > Metazoa > Arthropoda > Insecta > Hymenoptera > Ichneumonidae > Ophioninae sp. B BG-2022a. The sequence goes on along the minus strand of JAPYZJ010006786.1, from coordinate 964 downwards.
TGCAAAAAAAATGTATTCCGGCTGTACCGTGTTTTCGCAATGACGTCACCGTTTTTTCAAGGCTCACGGCCGGACTAACATCGCTTGTAATTTTTTAATCATAATGAGCAAATTAATTCAATTCAATTTTATATGATAATTGCTATAGAAGTACGTAGGCTTTTTAAGATATATTGATTCTTGAGCAAATGACGCACTTCTGAAGTGTAAAGTGACAAATTAGCCTAAAAAAATGGTCGGACATTTGTTAATAACAAATGAACTATGCAATATTAAAGAAATCTTGCGTTCTTCCATAGACAATGCATTTTTCGAGATATATTCAAAACTTCAAGTGAATTCTTTGAATATTGTCTGAGCTATGAATCGGGCCAACTTCAAAAATGCAGTTTTGAGATAAACGCGTTTGAAGTTTTGAGCTTCTTCGCTGCGGCCTTGTACTAAAATTCGTAAGCCGAGTACTTAGAGATTTTTCCCGCCTATTATCTTTTGGGATCTCATTTTTCAGGTCCTAGGGCAGCATTTTTAATTAAGAAATTCGTTTTTTCGTAATATTCTAGGGTGGTCTAATGCCTCCAATTTTCACACTGTATATCACTCATAAGGTGCAAGAAATGAAATAACGGAATGAGTAGCCGAATGGTCAGAGAACAAGCCACTCCTTTGAGCGGCCCGAATAAAAATCACGAATTTCGTCAAATTTCAAAAATCGTCAGATTTTGTTTTGCATTTCTTGTAATTTAAAAAATTATTTTTGACTGTGTGAATCAAAATTTCATGATCGATTTTGCAATGGAAGAACTTACAAGGCGGGTTTAAATAACGTACCAAGGCATACAATAATTTAATCTTCAAAGGTTTTGTTAGTAGGGGAGACCGGGGCTGGTTGCCTATAGGGGTAGGTAGACTAACGCCCAAAAACTCGTCAGCAGTTCGAATGTGGGGCCATTCAATCACAGCTGAG
>JAPYZJ010006783.1:0-10664 GCA_030522765.1 Ophioninae sp. B BG-2022a | reverse complement strand
GAATTTCGAAAATCTGACTTCAGATTCGTAATCAGCGACCCCGAAAACCCCCGAGTAAGAATTTTCATGATGATAGGATCGTTAAAAAAATGTATGCTTGTAAGGGTTGAAAAGTAACAACCTCTACGAATCCCTCGATTACTCACTGGCAGTACATATCGCGAATAACATCTGCATACTATCGAAGAAGAAAAACATGATGAGTAGAGATATGGAAGCGCCCAGAGGTAGACACAGAGCGTGCATAGTGTCGAGTGTTTGTACGCTCCCGCTATTAGCACTTTCCGCTATCCCCGCGCCGCTCGTCAGACCCGACAAGAGATTAGCTCGTTCTTTCTCTTTCTCTCTTTCGCGAGCCTCTTGCTCCATGTTCAGAGATCTGAAGCTTCCGTAAACGATCAGCAATATCGATATGAGGAAAGTTGACACCCTGGACGAATCCATTATCGAGTAAGCCCTGTAAACGGAGAAACAATTTCAGGAGAAGTTAAAAACGTTCGGTAAAATCTGTTTCAAGCTAATTTCATTCCGGCGTCCGTAACAATTGTTTCATTAATTAGAAACGATAACGCTGCGAGCTTGATTTTCAGGATCAAACGAGTTTTTATCAGAAGTTGCGAAAGGAATATCGATAAATATATTTACCACTGATAGTCAACTTGATTAGTGGCCATGTTCAGCGAAACGTCAGGCTTTGACGTACATCCGCTGTACTAGCAAGCCGTCGGTCGTCTAGAACCTTCTTTCTAGGTTCCTTTCCATTTGCGCCTCGCAGCTTCCAAGATCATCTGCGACGGCTTCCGCAAGCGTCGCGCGACATTTCGTTCTCGTTTCCTCGTCGATGCGTCCTATGAGCTCGATAGAAAAATTTGATCCGCGTCGACCCGCGGCCAGCGGATTATCGCGTATCGAGAAAGAAAATACGACGAAAGGATCTTCGCCACCTACAATAACGAAACGAATCGTGTCGAGTACAACCAAAAGTTTGGAACGAAATCTTTATCGCTCGATAACACAAAATTTTGACGTTTCGCGCATGAGCGTATAAATTATAACGTGACGATCGAATTCGCTGTTATTTCGTACGTCGAAAAACCAAACAAACCCAAACCAAAGCCAAACCAAAACCAAAACCAAACAAACCCAAACCAAAAGCCAAACAGAACCTTCACGGGGAGTATCGAAAAAAAACGCGTTCGAAAGTTCGAAGTGACAATCTCGCACCTGTTGTAACACAGGAGAGGGGAGGGGGGGGGGGGGGGGGGGGGGGGGGGGGGGGGGGGGGGGGGGGGGGGGGGGGGGGGGGAGAGAGAAGAGAGGGAGACGAAGAACGAAAGGGAGAAAAATTGTCGGTGCAACGGCCCGTGACGCGTCGATTACATCGAAGTTGGAGAATGAACGAAAAAAAGAAAAAGAAGAAAAAAAAAGACGGGAAGAAAAGCGGATCGGAGAATCGAAACCTTACCGCGTGTGTATCTCTCTCCCTGTTTTGTTCTCACGAAAGTCGGAGAAATTTCGAAGCAGCAAGGATGATCAGGCTAAAGTCATCGAGCCGTTAATTGGATCGCACAGTGTTTGTAAAACGGTGACGAACACCATTTTGGTAAACAGAGCAAGTCACGTGACGCGTCGGCAGGCGGACATAACTGAGAGCGAGAGAAAGGAGCGAAGGGGAGGGGAAGAGAGAAGAGGGACAAAGAGGAGGGGGGGGGCGTTTCGGGCCACCGAGATCGCCCGGATCGCGATATTACACTTAATCGCCTCACCTGTCCGGTCTAGTGCTTCGATTCTCTCGCAGATTTCTCGTATCAATGCCATACGAGCATTACTCGAACTGCGGTGTTCAACTTTCACTCCGAAATCTCACGATTAAGTTTTTATGAAAGAAAAGAAGAAACGTTACGCCGCTGGAGTCTTTGGGATAGGGGAGATTACGTCCAGAATGTTTTTTTTTTCTACTCTAATTGCTTTCTTTCTCTCGTACGCGGCGCAATTGCATCCGACGTACACGCTCGGTCGACCATCGGCTCGCAGGCGCAAGACCCGACTGTGTCTCTCTTTGATGTTACGAAATATCAAAGTTGCGCATGTCACGGTAAATTCGAAATTCCGGGCTTTGGATTACCGACGGAAGGTCAGGAAAATACTGGGATGTTGGATTTGCGAGGGTTACGGATACTGATCGAGAAATCGACGCCATCTTGGTATCTCATGATTCAAGACTTTTCTTTGATAATAGTCTCGATCAGGAATACAAAAGTGGCTTTGATTTATTCAGGATATTTATTTTCAACTTCAGACCGGATCTTTCTGCTCGTAGCGCCAATTCAGAGCCACTTCGTGGCGACTCTGTCACCCCGATTTTGTCCAACTTTCTTACCGGCTGAGCGTACATTCTCAAGCGCTTGCAGCGCCAGCGACAAAAGGCGGCAAGCCGCTCACAAATTCAAATAAAGCATTTTATAATTATTATTGTTCCTTTGTCAAGTTACTGAAACAAATATAAATTCTAAGACTGCCGCCATTTCTTATGGTTAAAAACGTATACGAAAAGGAATTGCCGTCGGTGGAAATAAAAAAAAAGCGAAAACAAAACTTTTTTTATGTAAATTATTCGTGGACAAGAAAATAAAGCTTCGCAACTTGATTACCACTGGTGACCTCTAACGGTGCCTCCGACAACCGCGTTGCCCTACTACAATACCTGTGGCGCCATCTCGCGTGTTTTCCCAGTACCTCGGTGACGCTCCGAACGAGCAAACTCGTAAAATTTCATCGGACCTGGACTGGTCTGTTCCACGGTGAAAAAATGTTAGCAAGTGGTCGTTCGCGTTCAATTGTCACACTCCGTATCGCACAATAGAAGAAACGTTTGATCGTCGAGTTCGATCGACAAGAGTGAAAAAAAATCGTTGTCAATTTGGTGACTGGTTTCACCGGATGTATACGCTGATGAAAGTTTGATGAAAAGCGAAGTCGGCGCTCGACGAGTGTGCGACCGTTGAGAAATCGCGTTCGAAAAAAAAAAAAAAAAAAAATTACGAAAACGGAGAAAACCAGTTTACGGTACGAGTTTTTCGTCAGCTGAAAGTCGGAGCTGGCCCGTTGGGAGAAACAAACGCGAAATGTGCGATCTGATAGACCTGAAGAGTCCCGATGGAAAATCGCTTCCCGGCGCAAAATTAGCATCGCCGTTGATACCGGCGCCTCTGCAAACAACGACGACCGGTAAAAACCTTCAAGGCTCTTCAGGCCCGAACTTCGAGAAACGCACCAGCCTCGACAACAATCCTTTCGACAATGTCCTCCACAAGACGGTCGAGTACATGTGCAAGCAGGAGGATCCGTTCGAAGTCGTCCTTGAAAAAGCGCTCTCTCACGAACATTGCAACCATGCGTCAAAAGCTTTAATCGTCAAAGATGATTTTACTCCCAAGAAGAGAAGATACTCAGATATATTGAAGATGAACAAAACCCTTGACGAGTCCGTGACTCGCGCGGAAGCCGGTATTCCAGATGTGCCAGAAGCGTCAACCGTCATGACGGAAACCGTCAACATTGGAAAAAATCAATCCCTGGGTGGATTGACGGTTCCCCAAATTCGAGTCGAGACCGCGGGGCTGGATTCTTCCATTCTGAATCAATCCGCCATGAACGACAGTTTGACGGAATCCAGCGGCGTCGAAGAAAGCCTCTTGAGATCCGTGATCGGCTCAAAGATCAACGAGAGATTGAGATGCGCTCCTAAAGAGTCACCGTTTTATCTCGGAGATGAAATTCCAAAATTGCACAATCTGCGAAGATCACTGTCGCAGGGAGACAAGTCGTCACCTAAAAAATTCCGTCTGCAGAGAACTCTTTCCTCTTTGGGTACTGCCAAGATCACTGACGATTCAAGTTTGGTTTCGGCTGTGCCTTCCATAATCTTTGACGACGTCATGAACAAAGCATTTGCCAGGAGTCTTTCTCGGTGCAATTTCTCGTCGCTGTCGAACGTCTCTTCCATATCCAGAATAGGTTCCGTTTCTTTGCGCCTCGGATCGTCCGATTCTTCCTCCGCTCTGTCCAGTCGCACCGCCGATCGAGCTTTTATAGAAAATTACACGAGCGAAGGAAGCGTCGGAAGCTACCGGGAATTCTGCGAGGCGGACGGCTCGAGCAGGCTCGCGTCGAGAGGATCCTCCGTAGGAATGAGTCCGATAGAGAACGATCGTAGAGAAAAAGACTTGAACAACTTGATACTGAAGTACACGGACATGATGAGAAAATCGTCCGAATCAACGTCGTACGAAGCATTGTCGAGAACAAACAGCGTCGGTCCGGATATCACGGATAATTCAAATGTCGAAGATAAACTCGTAGATGCTGATATTTTTGTACCGTCCAAAGAGAGTCCGGACTGTTTTCAGAGAAAATCTGTGTCGAGTACTTCGTCCGATTCGGTTTTCGTTGTAAGTTCAGGTTTATTGAATTTTGTTTGGATTTGTTTGGGTTTGGTTTGGGCTTGTTTGGATTTATTGAATTTCATTTGGGTTTATTGAATTTGGTTTGGGCTTGTTTGGATTTATTGAATTTTGTTTGGGTTTATTGCATTTGGTTTAGGTTTGTTTGGGTTTATTGAATTTTATTTAGGTTTATTGCATTTGGTTTCGGTTTATCAAATTTGGTTTGGGATTTTTGAATTTGGTTTAGGTTTATCAAATCTGGTTTGGGATTTATGAATTTGGTTTGGGTTTGGTTGGGTTTTTTGAATTTGGTTTGGGTTTGTCTGGGTTTATTGAATTTGGTTCCGGTTTATTTGGGTTTGTTTCGCTTTATTGAATTTTGTTTGGGTTTGTTTGGGTTTATTGAATTTTCTTAGAGTTTATTGAATTTGTTAGGAATTAGAAGCTCCGTTTCTTTCAATCATAAATTCCTTGTTCCAGGACAGCGAAACGATAGAAAAGTCAATATTTTCCGAAGCTAAAACTCTGGCGAGAACGTTCGAGGAATTAGCGATAAAAACAGGATCCTCCTGTGAGTTAATTTCCTTTATTTCGTTTCTATTTTACAAAACTAACGAAAGACGAAATAAATGTTACTTTTTGAATTTAATTCGCAGCGACGAACAGCGACGATATAATAAACAGTCGACCACGTTGGAACTTCGACGAGTTACCAGTGTCGGACGACGAAGCAATGGATCTGATAGAGCTACAGAAGTCTCCTGAAAAAAGCGAGAGATCTAACGAGCCGGATGAAAATCAAAAGTCAACATCGATCTCCGACGCGAATTCGGACAAGAGTGAGAGCAAAGATTCAACGAGTTCGAAATTCCGTGATCCTGAAAATAAATTGATAGCTTCAACGCTATTGATGGACTTGAAAAAACTCGTGAAGTCCGAAGCGAACGCGGAAGCTGAAGGGCTCTTGAGAAATTTGGAAAAAGCGTTGAACATCGATTGCGCGAGTAACGTCGATTTGTTAACGACTTATCTCACTGAAAAGATCGAATCGCCGGCATCGAAGAAATCGGCAAAAACCGGAAATGAAAAAATCGTGAAAACCCCCGAAAAAATCGATTCTGAAAATACCGAGATGGAAAAGTTGAATTCGCCCGAAGATGTCAAAATCGAAAATCGAAAAAACAACGATATTCCCGCGATCGGAAACGGGCATGAAAAGTTTTCGGAATCGATTGAAGTAATTAACGATCGTTCGCTCGAGACTCAACACAATCACGTGACCGACGATCAAAAAGTCGCCGCGGAAATCCTAGTCGGATTGGGCAAACTTTTGAGCGGTGAAAAAAAAGATCCTGCGATGGGAAGCTTGCTAAAAAATTTGGGTATCGCTCTCAATCTTGCTTTTTCAAATAATTGCGATCAAAGTCCATCCGTTGAAACTGTCGCGAAGAGCAACGAGCGTGTAGCAACTCCTGTGAAAAATCGCATAGCCACGCCTCCTCGAAAATCCACGAGTCTCTCGATCTTCTCGAAAGCTTCGAATCGACGAAGTTTAAACTTGAACACCAAGGTAACCTAAAATCCCGAAAACCGAAAAAACTTCGAAATACGTTTGCGATAAGAATTTCAGCAAAAAATAATTCATTAGTATCGCATTAATATCATTTTCGCGATTTAATTGGGTTAAAACGAAAATTAGCTCACTGACGATTCTCCTATTTCCAGACGAATTCAGCCAACGAACGAGCCACGAGAAAAAGCACTTCCGTAACCCAAACACCGACCAGCACGACACCCAGCATTTCTCGGCTTTCGAACACTCTTCTCTCCACCGACAAAAGCAAAGCTTATCTCAAAGACGGAAGAAAACGATTTTCCAGTGATCCCACTTCCGACGTTCAATCCAAAAGTACCTCATCAACCATTCATTTTTAAAAAAGATGTCTTCATCTTCGAATCTATTAAATTGAAAATCTATTTATCATACAATTTATATAGATATATATATATATATATAAATTGCATTTACCAAACAAACCCAAATTATATATATATATATATATAAAATTTAAGTAAAAATATATGAATTTGGGTTTGTTTGGGTTACCAGGGTAACCTGCAATCCCGAACACCGACTAACCTCGAAACACTTTAACCAAACACACCCGAAACCAAACAAACCCAAACAAACCCAAATTCACATATTTTTACCCAAATTTTATATTTATATATATATATAATTTCAGTATAAATATATTTGAATTTGGGTTCGTTTGGGTTTGTTTGTTAAATGCAATTTATATATGAATTTTACCCAACCAAACCCAAATTCATATATCTATTATAAATTGTGAATAAATAATTGTTAATTATTTATTAATTAATAATAATCGATAAACAATTTATCTGTTATTAAAAAAAAAATAATTATTTATTTCTTAATAGTAATAGGTAAATTATTTATCTATATCTATACAAATAATATAAATAAATAATAATTTATCTATTATTAATAAATAAATAATTATTTATTTATTAATAATTATACATAAATAATTTCATTATATAAATAATTATAATTGCATGCATATGGCAATTTTACGATTACATACGTATATAAATACATATACATATATATATATAATCGTAAAATGCACATATATATATTTATTTATAAATTGATTCAATTTTCAGATATAGCTTTGAAGCCAGCAGTCTCAGAGTTGGCCAGACAGGACAAGCCATCGTCAACAGTCGGAGTGAAGAGCAAATTGAAAAAGAAACCCGAGTCGGTGACGACGAGCAAAAGAGGTCCGATGAAAGCGACTCTTCCGCTGGGAAACATGCAACGTCAAGGTGATCTTAATTGATCTTAGTTTTTGACGAAGACACGAGGGTAGAGTACAATAATCGAGGCAATTTGTGCAATACAGGTTCTCTGGTGAAGAGGGCGTCACCGTTGAACGGTTCGGTGACCCCGCCGGGTCACGAAACTTCGTCGTCTTTCGCAGTCTCCACGAGTACGCCATTTCCGATCGTTCATCTCGCTATACCGCCGAAAAAGTCTTCGAAATCAAAGCCGGTCGCTTCCTCGACGCCGGACGAGGTCGAATCGAAAAATTTGCGTCGCTCGACTTCCCATATACCACAGAGTCCAGGAAAAAACGCTTTTTCGTGTAACATCTCACCGGTCACGTCCAAACGATCGGAAGAAGCCAACGATCGGAATTCTGCTCACAATCATTCCATTGGGTGAGGAATTTCGGAAAATGAATACTTCGTAACCGCAGAAAGATATTTTACTGCGCGAGAGGCTGGTTAAAAAATGAAACGAGGATTTTGTGGCAGGGTTTGATATAGCCTTTTACTAAATTGGCTGTAAAATTAGATTATTAAGAAAAAGCTTTGTTTTATGTTTTATTCAATATTTTTTTTATTTTATTTAATATTTTATTATTTTATTTAATATTTTATTATTTTATTAAATATTTAATATTTAATATTTTATTCAATAATTAATATTTAAATATTATATTTTAATAAAAAAAATCATTAAAATAATGTTTTTTTCTTTTTCTCTTTTTTTACAATTTGATATTTAAAATTTTATTAGTTTATTTAATATTTAATTTTTAATATTTTATTCAATAATTAATATTTAATATTTAAGTATTATATTTTAATAGAAAAAAATCATTAAAATAATGTTTCTTTCTTTTTCTCTTTTTTAATAATTTGATATTTAATATTTTATTACTTTATTTAATATTTAATATTTAAATATTATATTTTAATATAAAAAATCATTAAAACAATGCTTTTTCTTTTTCTCAGTAATGTTTACATTACCGGAAACATTTACCATTGTCTCCCTTAAACACGAAGCAGAAAAGAGGAAATTTGTTAATAAAAAATGATTTTTTTATTTTTTCCAGTTCGAGAACGAGCAAAATAGGCACTCCTTCGAAATCGAGACAAACCTCGCACCTGCCCAAACTCTCGCCCGTTCTCGGTAACAAAAACGTCTCGCCGAGATTGAATCGTAATCAGAGAAGGTCCGAGCCCTTCCAATCGTTCCTGCCGAAAAGTTCCGCCACCCCGAAGGCGACCCCGGAAAGACGCGGAAGCGACAGCGCCGTTAGTCCACTCAACAACAGCAACAAATTCGGAACGACCGTTAAACCATTGAATCTCGTACGTCATTCGTCACAATCCTGGCGTAAACCCAAACAAACCCGAACAGACCCAAACAAACTATTTTGTCTTTTACTAATATAATCCGAAAAGATTTCGGAAGCTTCTGATTCTTTGGAATTCAACGAAAGATAATTTCGCGAATTAGGATGGTCGCGGAGTTTGTTTGGGTTTGTTTGGGATTTTAAGTAAGCATAATTTCGTCAATAATGATGATCGCGGAGTCTGTTTGGGTTTGTTTGGGTTCTTGGGTTCTTGAGTTGTTTGGGATTTTAAGGAAGCATAATTTCACGAATAAAATCGATCGCGGAGTTTGTTTGGGTTGGTTTGGGTTTGCTTGCGTTCGTTGGGGTTTGTTTGGGTTGGTTTGGGTCAAGTTGGGTTCTTGGGTTGTTTGGGAATTCAACAAAGCTCAATTTCGCAAATAATGATGATCGCGGAGTCTGTTTGAATTTGTTTGGCTTTTTGGGTTGTTTGGGTTTGTTTGGATTTTTGGGTTGCGTGGGACTTTAACGAAGCATAATTTCGCCAATGATCGCTAAGTTTCACCAATTAACGAAATTCTTTTTCTCGCCCAGATATCGAAGCTCGGTCGACGCAAAACGAGCGTCGCGGAAAAGGAGAACCACGCATGATCGATGGAACCCTAGTCTCGATCTCCCAAAATCCATCCAGGTTTCAGCATTACGAGAAAAACTATTTTTGTACCTTTTTATCATCATCATCATTATTATCATTATTATTATTATCATTATTATTATTATTATTATTATTATACAATCAATCAAAATTTGGATATTCCAAGTTGATCGTTAATCATCGATTTTTTTTTGGCGCAACGTTTTTTTGCATAATTAATTGTCCAAGCCCTGTCTTAATGAAAGAAAAAAAAAGTCAAAACTCAGTATAAGGGCCCGTTTGTACGTTTTTTGCAATAAAATGATTTTTGATATAAGGTGGGTTTTGTTTCGGAGTTGAAGTAAAAAAAAGCGGGTTATTCCGCGCGCTCGTAAATTCAAAATCAGCTGTGCGGACGCGTTAGGATGCGCGCGCAGGTTTACGACCGGCGGCTGTGGCGGGTAGCCGAGGACGCTTCGTTGACGCGCACGCGCACGATCAATCCCTCGGCGCAGGTCGCGATCGACGGTGGCGCCGCTCGGACCGGCCTGATGCGGAGAAGAGTCTCGTTTTCGCGGCGGTTTCGACAACTAAAGACGCGGGGGACTCGGTCGCGTGTCCGTGACCGTCGATCGCGCATTATACGCGCATCTCACCGGCGGCCACACATATATACGAACACACGCGAATATTCGTCGGGGAAGTTTACCGTGTGCCGCCTCGGCGGCGGGTGTGGAATAGCGGAGAGTATCTCTCGAAAACGCGCGTTTCGTTATAGCCAAAAGTCAGTCGCGTAGCTGGCGTGTCCGTTCCCAGCCGCACCCGCCGGGAGCTTCTCCTACGATTCGTACCAAGAGTTACCATTTTCTTAGATAAACAATACGAACGTAGGAGTAACAACTAAAGAAAGAAAAAAAAAAGAAAAATATTGTTTTTCATGTAGTGGATTAACGGATAAAAAAAAACATTTTTTTCGAGGCATAAAAAAAAGCAATTTTTGAGTTTTTTTTTCTTTTAATTTTTTTATACACGAAAACTATTTGTCACGCAGGGGAACGTTTTTCACGCTGGACGATGGTAAGTGCGCACCGCGGCTTGAAGCGTCTTCGATCATTACCCCGCGGATTCTCAATGCGACAATTCGTATCCTCCTCCTTTTTTTTTTCTTTTCTTTTTTTTCTTAATAATAATTCCGCAATTCAACTTGTCACCGTTGAAACCGAGGTCGTTTCGCGAGTCGCGAAAATACGAAAGACGCGTGTGCCCGACACGCGCTACGAAAAAAAAATGGGGGGTAAAAAAGAGAAAAAAAGAAAAGTCGCGCAGAGACTTACGCGAGGTGGATCGTGCCCGCGAGATGAGCCAGAATATAACGCGCCCGCTCGGCGCGCGCGCACCCCCCCCCCC
>JAPYZJ010006780.1:0-10449 GCA_030522765.1 Ophioninae sp. B BG-2022a | reverse complement strand
TATATATATATATATATATATATGCTCGTAATTAATATATATATATATATATATATATATATGCTCGTAATTAATATATATATATACATATACACACACGTGAATAAAAATATAGATATTCACACACACATGCGCAAATATATAGAACGCAAGAAAACGCGAAAGAAGAAAGCGAGGGAATGGGAATAACAGGAAGAGAGGAAGAAAAATAAGAATAAGTATAGGTAGCGTGAAAGAGAAAAAAAAGGGACGTGTATAGGTATATACGTGTTTGCTCTTACTCTCTTTTCTCTCTCTCTCTTCACGGGAGGAAGATATATCTCTCATTTTAACAGGGACTATTTTAACCGAGGGGGTATAAATTACGCGTCGCCTGAGACCGGACGATCCGTCTTTTTGCACGATGCGCGCGAGGAGCTTTCCGACTTTTCGTCGACGCACGGATACGCACGTGTTTTTGTATATTAATGTATATAGGGTGTCCTACGATGCAACGTCGTCCGTGTAATCGGGGGTTAGGGGTAAAATTCTGATTCGATTGATACGAGCATGTACGGTTTTTGGATAAATCCCTGAATTATTATGAATTTTTTAAGTCTATAGCTCAGGTCCATGTTTATGTATTTTTAGGTCTTGAAAACGAATCCACTATTTGATTCACCTTGAACTCTCGATTTCTAGGGAAAAATGCCAAAAAATATTCTAGAATAGTTTTTTTTTATTTTCCCAATCTAATTTTGTATTTTCGACAAAAACTTGGGCATATACGTAATCAGCGGAAAATTTACGATTTAATAGATACTTTTAATAGTATTAAATCGGAAAAAAAAATTTTCGATTTTCTCGGCCACTTTTCCGGAATCTCAAAAATCACGAGATTTCGAAAGGGAGTAGAGTGAGCTTGTTATATGCTATGGAAATTTATTTGGTGTTTTTCGAAAAGCTTTTTGCCTGACTTAAATAATGGCGTTGGAATCGTATCGATATCTCTTATAGTTTTCCCGAAAAGTCCACTTGTCCAACTTTGAAATTCTGCCAAAAATCGAAAAATCATCGGATTTTAATGATTAAAAAAGCATTTTGAAGAGAAAATCATAACGAAGAGATTGAGCACACACTGGAGTACCAAATCCTAAAGGAAAAAAAGTTACCGTTGATTTAGTGAAAAAACTATTTTTCCCAAAAATCGAAAAAAAATTTAGATTTTTAATTTTCTTTTTATCGGTCCATTTCGATGTAATTTAATCCCCTGAGCACGAATCTACCATTAGTTTCCCCCATAACCTAAAATTTCCCCAAAAAAATCGTACAAAACTTCTAAAAACACTATTTTGTGTGCTGTGTGCAGTGCTTTCGACGAAAATTCGATTATATTCGTAATCAGCTGAAAATTTTCGATTGGATAAACCCTCGAAACTATTTCGAAAACGACAAAAAAAAAATTTGTTTGTGTTTTTGTTTTTATTAATTTCGTTTTAAAAATACGAATTTTTCGTGAATAATCCGGGTGCAAAGGGCGCACGAAGGGCTGAAGAAAACGAGGAGCGCACGGATGCAAGCACGCGACGCAAATTGCTGACCGGCAGCCTCGAGGACGTAATCCCCTAATTTCTCTCGGAGTACTCGCGCGTGTTTCGGGCGTTGCGGTATTACGGCGAAGTATTTGCATGCATGAGGAACGAGGGGGGGAGGAAGGCAATCTCTCTCTCTTTCTTTTTCTCCGTGCCTTTCCTCCCTAGCTTTGATCATTGTCTGACTGAATTCCTTGTTTTCTTTTTATTTATGTTGCAAGCGAGTATCAAGGGACCTCGGTAATCCTGAATCTTCGAAAATACATTTTTTTGCGCTTTTCCATGGATCATTATCATCATTTCGATTAACAATGAAAATTTTCTCAAAATTATCAAAATTAAGTTGAAATTCGAAATATTTAATAACAATTTTTTAAAACTGAGTTAGGATTCTAAATATTTATTAAAAATTCAAAAAATTGAGTCGAGATTCGAAATATTAAATCAAAAATCCAAAAACTGAGTTGAGATTCTAACTATTAATTAAAAATTCCAAAAACTCAGTTAAAATTCGAAATATTAAATAAAAATTCCAAAAATCGAATTGACATAGAAAAATTAAACAAAAATAAAAAAATTCTCTTAAAATCCAAGTAATCATTAAAAATGACAAATACCGGATTAGAATTCAAAACGTCGCCTTAAAATTTCGCTTTGAAATTCCAAATTTCAGGCGTTGAGTGAAAATCCAAAAAATTGAGGAAAAAAATGGCAAAAAATTTATTTAAACAACCAAAAAATTGACAAAATCGTAAAATATTGTTAAAAAATTCTAAACCGTGTGAAAATGTCAAAAATTCATTTTCCCAAGGATAATTAAATATAAAAATTTTGCAAATAGGAGTAAAAAGCACGATTCTACGTCCGGTGGACCTTTGGTGCTCGGGATGGATTCGAGATTCATTGCAAGGCTGCGGGAAGCAATTTTCCGACGTACTTTCGGGTTGAACGAAACCACGGAGCAAAAGTTAGTATCCGTGTATAAATATTTGTAAGCTCGGGGTCGTCGTCGTCTAGCTCGTTCGTGGCGACACACCATAGAGAAAGAGAAGTGCCTGGAACGAGTGGCTTTGCAAAGTGAGCACATACGTTCGTTATATGAACGAGGAGAGATCGAGAGAGAGAGGGTGGAAGAGTGATATAGAACTATTTCGGTAGAAGAGTATTTTTAAGCCCGCGTTTAGTCTTTCCCGCTCGGTCTCTCGTTTTCTCTTCACGCACTTCTCCGTAGTTAGGGGGATCCCCCCCCCCCCTCCCGCCGTTCGTGAGGACGAGTACAGAAGATCTCCCGACAGAAAGAGAAATGTCGTTTCCTGTGTGTTTCTCATTTTGCCGCTTTGACTCGCTTTTTCGTGTTTACCATGAGCAAAGAGAAAGAGATAGATAGATAGATAGATAGATAGATAGATATATTTATTATGCCGTAGTAAGCTATAAGGTAAAATGTAAAGAATTATAAAGTACTAGAAAGTATTTTATTTAATAATAAAACGAAGTGTAATAAAAATGATACATTTTATAGTATTATTAGTTAAAAATTATAGTATTATAACGTATAATGAACAATTTATAATAAATTGTTTATTGTACTGCATTTTTATATATTTTATAAATTTTTGTATTACACATTGTTTATTATACTCAGTAAATGAAATATAATAAAACAAAAAAAATATAATAACCATAATAAAAAATAATAATAAGAATAACGTTGATAATAGTATATAAATAAATACATAATGATATTTAAATAATGACATATAAATAACGTGTAAATATGTTATAAAGATATGATATACTAGAATATAATAATAGAAAATAAATATAGAATGAGGGAGAGAGAGAGAGAGATATTTATTTTCTGCACTTTGGACTATAACCTCCCTCAAAGCACTGAGTCAATATCAATACATAGGCATGAATAATCATTAATCGCCATAATTAAATCAAGAAATATAAATAATAGAAAAAAGACAAGAATTAAATTAGTAAACAAAAATAATATGAAAGTTTGGAAATTTAATCAGTAAACAAAAAAAGCCAAGAAAATTCCAAATTGAAAAACTACAAATCTAATAAATAACAAAACGAACTTGATCACATGTAAAATCGTATAATCTCGAGTCACTCTTGATAATATCTTTACATAAACATCGATCACGAAATTTTTTCCAATATTAATGCATCTTAAGTTCGATAAAAAAAATAACGAAAAAAAAAAAAAAACAAAAAAAGGCGAACGGAGGGGTCCCGAGTAAAACGAATGTTGTACGGAATTTATTCGATTAGAGCAGGATTTATACGAGGGGGAACAGAAAAAAAAAGAGAGAGGGAGAGCTGGCTCGAAGAAAACGAATGTTGCACAGGATTTATTCGATTCGAGCACAATTTATCCGAGTAAAGGAGCGGGGGGGAGGGGGTAAGTGAGTCCGAAAGAGAGAAACAGAGGAAGGGCGAGCGTTTAGATTAGATTAGGTTTATTAGTGCTCTAGGATCAAAATGGTCTCTGGCACACAATTCTCATTCTTCGTACAACACAAAGAAAAAAAAAACAAAGGAAAACGGAAATCCGGAAGCGAAAGACAACTCGTCACGAATGGAAAAAAAAACAAAAAATCCCAAATTAATAAAGGATAAATTTATTATAAATACATTTTAAAAAGACAAGAAAAACAAACAGAAATAACAAATTGAAAAAATCATAGATAAGAAGAAAATGATAAATAAACATTCGTCGAAATTAAATAAAAAATGGTGAATAAATGTAATATTGCAAATAAGATGAAAACTGCGGTTGAGAAAAATGTGAATAAAATGGAAGTTGAAAACAAAAATACTGCAAAATATAAAATTGCTAATAAATGGGTAAATTAAACAAATTAAAAAATAAATTAGCAAATAAAAGGAAAATTTATAAAATAAAATGGCAAATAAAAATAATATTGTAAATCAATCATAAATTGAAAAAAAAAAAATTACGAATAGAAAATTGTAAAAATAAAAATACAATTACGAAAGAAAAAAACAAAGAAACAGAAATCGACAGAGAGCGCGAGGTTTATGCGTACGAACGTTGAGTAGAGACGTCCAGAGGAGGTCAGACGCGGCAGCTATAAAGACGCGTGCTCCTCGATCTCTCGACACGTCGTCGTCGGAACATCTCTAAATTGAACCATTCAAGAGGTTAATCTCATTCGAGCGTACGTCAAGGCATTTCTTTCTCCTTCTTCGTAATTTCCTTTTTTTTTTTTTTTTTTTACATTTCGTTCTCATTCACGTTGTATTGGGCTGTCCCCAATAAATTCTCTCGTATAACACGACACGAATTCTTTTGTCGCTAGCGATCTTTATCCTACCGCTCCTCCTACCCCTTCCCCCGCCTCTTTAGCTGGAATCAATTTTAATCGCGTCGTTCCCCCTCCACTGAAAATGACAAAATTATATCGGCGGTTTCCCCTCGCCCTCAACGATAAATTCAACCCCTCGGACTTTTAGCCCTTTCGGGGCTAAAACGAAGAGAAGGGCTAGGGGGGGGGGGGGTTTAGATCCCGAATGAAATGCAAATTTTCCAGGACGAAGGAAAGTTATTTAATTACTCCGAGAGTTAGAGCTCGTCGTGAAAAGTGAGGTTGACCGAGAGGCGTCCCTTTCCCTTTTGGAAAAAGCCCCCTCTCCCCTTCCCCGGAGTTTTCACTCCAAATTGACCGGGGTCCTTGTCTCTTCCGTTCCCGTAAACGTAAATTGGCCGGGATATATCCGGTGGAAAAAAAAGCGACTTTTTGCGTATCTTTGGATCAGCCGTGAAACGAAATTACGACGGAGGAAGAGGGGTGGAGGAGGGGACCTTCGGAGGCAAGAAAGTCCGCCGGTATCGGTGAAACTCGTAACGAGGTGCGAAAAGAAAAAAGTCGAGAACAAAAGGAGAAGGTGGAAAGAAAGAAGAAAAAAAAAGCGAAGGGTTAGTTCGATGGTGTTAGGGGTGAGGGGGGGAGGGAAGGGGCGAGAGTGAAAAGAACTGACGTCAACAGAGGGGTTGCACCAGAGACAGGAATCTTGGCCCGGTGCCTTTTCCACTGCGGTAACCGACGTACGAGCAGTTGCAGAATTTTTCGGCCCCTCCGTACTCGGTACAGGGTGGCCCGGAAACTTCGGAAGTAAACAAAAAAAATATTTAACTCTTTTCAGGTGAGACGGATTTTTTCTTTTTTTTTTCTGGTTGGAGAAAAAGGGAGTTTTTTTTTCTTATTTCTAACGTATTTTTTCACTTTTGGTTTCGGGAATTATTGTTCTTAGATATGAACAGGTCTTACTTTTTTACGAATAAAAATCTTTTTTTAGTGCGACATTTTTTATTTTAATATTTGAAGGAGAGAAACGAATTTATTTGTCCTTTTTTCGAAATAGAACATCGTTGATTTTGTTTGAAAGACATTCGGTAGGGCAAGGATTTGAACGATGACATTGGATTGTGTCAAGGTCGCTTCAAGGTCAACCTTAATTTTTCCAAGTGGGAAGTAAATGTGTGTGTCATGTTCTCATTTTGGCATACTTTTTCCACGCGATGAGTTATCGCGAATACTCGAAAGGGTTACAAAAAAAAATATTGATTTTTCGTTGGAATTCAAAATATCTTCGAAAATTGAGGTCGAATAAAAAAAAGTCTCGAGCAAAACTTACGCACTTTTTCCAATGAAAATTGATTCCGCAGTCAAAGACATTGCTTGCCGTTGAAAAACAAAAGTTGACCTTGAAAAAACCTTGAAAATGAGCGACGAACGAAAAAGCTCTTGGATCACTATTTCCGCTGTTCGAAACCATGCAACTTTTGTTGGAGACATTTTTTCCGGAAGTGCGTTTCTCGCGAGCTGGAGCGTCGGGAAACTTAAAGCGGACACCCTGTATATGCCATAAGTACGGGGGATCGGGGGATGAAAGTGTTCTCCTAGACGCCGCTGCTAGACCGGATGAAATCGTTGGCGAAACGAGATTGGAAAATTACACTCGACACGTATAATCGTACAAATTAGCCGAGAGTGGAAAAAGCGAGGGAACGCGTCGGATCGTGGTGACCGGACTGGAGGAAAATCGCGACGATGGAGGAAAAAAAAACGTGATGAAAAAAGGGTAGACGCGAAGGACATATTGAAATTGGAATGTCGAGGATAACGAGTGCGCGGTGAACTCGCGAGACGACCGATCATGCAATTCTCCGTCGATGCGTTCCAATTGGCACTTAAAACAGCGCACGTTCATTAATTGATAGCTTTCGATTGGAAACGACGTACGAAAACGTAGCCACACATTTCAGGATTCCGTACGTTCGAAAACACAAAAATTTATCTTTGTTTCATCTTTTTATCTCAGTTTTATATTTTATTCGTAATTTTTTAATCCAAGTTTTATGTATTATCGACCTTTTTTAAAATTTTAGTTATATAATTTATAAATTTATTTAAAAATCTAAGTTTCATCTTTTATATATTTTTTAAATTTTAGTTTTACGTTTTGTGAATCTTTTTTATCGCAGATTCATATTTTATTGATTTTTAAAAATCTCAGTTTTATCGTTTTTAATCTAAGTTTCGTCTTTTATCTATCTTTTTTTTTTAATACAAATTTTATATTTTCTGAATCCTTTTAATCTCAGATTCATTTTTCATTCACTCTTATATTTTTCAGTTTCGTCTTTTATTTATGTTATGTAATGTTAGTTTTATTTTTTATTTAACTATTTTTATTTTAGTTTTACATTTTATGAATCTTTTTGTTAACTCACATTAATTTTTTATTTATCTGCGTTTCATTTTTTATTCATCTTAGCTTGATATTTTTCTTTATAAAATCTTTTTTATTTATAAGTTTTATAAGATTATTTATAAGATTATTTTTTATCATTTCTAAAACTTCTTCAGATATGTGCATTATTTTTCATTATCTCCTCTTTCCATCTTTTTTCGATCATCTTTTCCTTTAATCTTTTTTTCATCCCATCCTTTCATCTTTTTTTCCTGTCGTTGGCTTTGGTCACTTTTTTCTCTTTGTTTTTTTTTGTCCTTGGTAAACTCGAATCACTTTCGAGGAGCTTTTTTTTCCCGTCGGGACAGAAAATTAATGGGAAAAGTCCAAAGCTAATCTCGATATCTGGCGATATCTTCTTATCGTGTTTTTTTCGTTTTTTTTTTCGACCCTCCCTCGAATTACAATGTTTCGTTCAGCTACGTGCATTCGAAGACGAGAGGGGATGGGAACGGAGTACAAAGACGTTACTGGAGGGAGTCAGTGCAACGAATCGAATTATTGGATTTGTACTTCGAACGCGAGGAAATTCTGTTCGCGGTCGAGACTGTTATCCAATGTCATCAAAAGAGATGGAATCGAGCTAAGTGATTTATTTCCAAAACAATGATACTCACAAATGAATATAGACAAAAATCCATAGGGGAGGAAAAAATAGTTAATAACTTCTGAATCGGTTGATTGATTGGTGACCAATTTGTTCAATTTATTATTGCCTGATATCATTCGGGTTGAAACTTGAGCACAATTAATAGTTAATAAATAACTCAATAGTTAATAGTTAATAGTTAATGAATAAATCAATAGTTAAGTTCATAGTTAATAAATAAATAAATATTTTATAAATAAATCAACAGTTAATAGTTAATAAATAAATCAATATAATAAAATCGAAAAAACGAATCGTAAAAAATATACGAATTTTTTAAAATTGTCGCTATTGAATTAAAAATCATTGAATAGTATTTTTTCATTTATTTCGTACGACAAAGATGTTTGAAAAAATCTTTCGAAAAATTTTGTAATTAAAATCGAACGGTAAAATGCAAAAAAAAAAAGGAAAACTCTCTCGAACTTTGTTATGGCAAACAAACAAATAAAAAATTCCTGAATCATAACATAAATTCTTCATGCTCACAAAAATCGAAATTCAATCTTCATCAGTTCGGCAATTCAAAAATCGATCCGTTTTTCAAACAAATTTAATTATTCAACGCAAACAAACCCAAACAAATTAATTTTTCATTTGCTAACCAAAAAAGAACAAAATATTTTCTTCGATGGTGAAAAATAATATAAAAAATATTTTAAAACGTAGACAAATAAAGTACATTATACAATAAAATATTAAATATTTTAATAAAAAATAAAAAATAGAAAAATGAAGATAAGTGAAGTTAAAAAGTAGAGCTAAATACACTCGATCATGGGACGTCGATCAGACTCTCGATTGTCCAATTCTCAATTTGATAAAAAACGAAAAGAAAAAAAAAGAAAGATCGCGCGCCACAAAGGATTTCAGCCGAGCCTGAAGCCTCGGACGCTGTCAACTCTCATTCCCGGACATTCCGCTCTGAATAGTACGAATGTGGTGGCCGCTTCGAAAATTCGTTTACGAACGCTCGAGCAAGCCTACGTGTCTCTCGTATCTCCGGGTGGCTTCATCCCCGCGCGCGCGACAATCGCTTTATTATTACGTCACTCATCTATTCACTCGCGAACACGCGAAAAACAATGGGGGTACGCGCAAAGGAGACCGTCACGGGGATCGCCGTTGTTCCCTCTGTACGAGAGCTTTTTTTTTACCTTACAAAGATCGATCATTTTTTACTCCAGTACTAAAAAAATTTTTTTTTTTTCAATTTTTGTAAATATAAAATAATAAAAAAATATAATAAAATAAAAATGAATAAAAAATCAATTGAAAAATTTGTTTTTGGGTTTTTTTGAAGTTTTGAAAAATATTGATAAAGCTTGCAACGAGAAACAAAAATTAAAATGTAAAAAAATAACGAAAAGTACGAAAGAGTAAAAATGAAAACGCTTCAGAAAAGAATTGTTGGGTAAGTAATCGATAATTATTGCGAAGCCAATGATAATTGTGAAATAAGTAATTATTTTACGAAATTTAAAATCGAAATAAGTCGTACAAAACAATATTTGGAAAAAAGAGAAAAAAATAGAAATAGTGTGAAATAGAAAGGGAATAAAATAAAGAGAAGTATAATTATTTTTTTTAATCAATTGTATTTTGGTGAATATTTAAAAAATATATAAAAATACGAAAAATATATATATTTTTTTCATTTCTGAATGATCGATCGATCACTCAAGTGTGATTTTCGACGAAGGTCAAAAAAATCAGATTTTCCCGCCTTAGATATTTCGAACGTTCTTTTTAAATTTCTTTTTTTTTTATTACATTTCGAAGCTTCACCGAAATTGTTCAGAAATCGTTTCCGCGATAACGAACGTTTTTACCACACTATAATTTTTCCAACGCGTAAAAAAAAACACGAGAAAAAAAGACAAATCGTCGTTCGACTATGGCTCATAAATATTCGTTTATTTGTCTATTAAATAAATTATGTCTAAATATACCCGTATTATTAATGTCTTAACCAACATTAAACAAAAAAAAGTGTAAAAAACAAATGAAAAAAATAAACAAAAAAAGAAAGATGAAAGAAAGTTCTATAAATTTTTGGCAACTTTGCGAAAAAAAACCCACCACCACCACAACCACCAACAACAACAACAACAACAAAATTGTTCAAAGGTCACTTCGAACAATTGAATCGTTACCCACTCGATTACTTTTCAATCCTACGATCGATCACGAAACGTTGACGCGAGAATCTAGTTATTTTGACGGGACGAGGCCGGCGAACGTACGTGCGCCTCCGAAGGCTGTGTACGGGACACTGCTGGAGTGTTGTGTCTCGCGGGGGCAGAGAAACAGAAAGCGACCAAGAGAGAGAGAGAGAGAGAGAGAGAGAGAGGCGCGAGCAGCCGATATTCAAGTGGTGGAGGATCCAAGAGAGAGAGAGAGAGAGAGAGAGAGAGAGAGAGAGAGAGAGAA
>JAPYZJ010006776.1:0-16596 GCA_030522765.1 Ophioninae sp. B BG-2022a | reverse complement strand
ATATCCAACACGCGGCGGATTCGAAAGTAATCGTATCGCTCATAAATAAAAAGACAAGAAAAAAGAAACAATCGATTTCAATGATCGATAGATCGAAGAGAATCCAACACGCGGCGGATTCGAAAGTAATCGTATCGCTCATAAATAAAAAGACAAGAAAAAAGAAACAATCGATTTCAATGATCGATAGATCGAAGAAAAAAAATATCGAATTATTTGAGAGGCACTGTGGCAAGTTTCAAGGAGGTTAGTTCTCGTCACTTTTCGTCGGATCTGAAATGAACTAGTTAGAGATGAGCGCTGCAACGGAATTCGCGAGAACTAACTTCCAACGAACTATCGAGGTCCCTAAGTGCTTCCAATATGGCTGCCCGGCTCTCCTTCGCTCCGAGTCGTGAAATTGGTCGAACTTGTTATTTTTCTACATCAACATTCAACCGATTTTGCCTTTCGATAAAGTTTCGATAATAATTCGATTTGAACACGTGTCGAAGTGCGCGCTTGCGAGATACGATTGTTGAAACGTGTTCGAGCCAAATATCACGTTATCCCGCGTATTGGATTCGCGATATACGATGTGTTTTCTCGCGGGTCTGCCAGAACTTGTTTTGATGGCGTCTACGCGGTCAGACGGAACGATAAATAAAAGAGTTTAAAAGTACGCTCGAGGAATTATATCGGCTTTCCCGTCCAGATCAGCTTTGATCAAGACCATCCTCGTTCTAGAAAAATACGAAGGTTTTCTTCAATCGGCGGCGGAGGGGGGGGGGGGGGGGCTGTTGAAAGCTTCGTTCATTCTTTGCATTTCAATCGTCTTCGTTTGAATCTTTCCTTGAATCAAATGCATTAGCTCCTTTCTTTGAACAAATCTTCAATTAATATTTATCTTTAATTAAATTATTAATTAACTTTTTTTTCTCTAATTGAATCTCCAATTATCTCTGTTTTTCTTTGGACAAGTTTTCAATTAATATTTGTTTTTGATTGAATTTTTAATTAAATCTTTTCTTCATTAATTTTTTTTCATTATAAATCGTCTTTGATTGAATTATTAATCAACTTTTTTTCGGTAATTGAGTCTTTATCTTGAATATAATAAGACGATCGAGCTAAACTTCATTTTTTCATGAAAACGTTCGAGTTGAGTACGTACTTCCGGTTTGCCCATCGATTTCCGGTTTACCGAAAATGGAATCGAGAGAAAAGCTTTTTACGATAAATTCGTTATTCGCCAAGAATTAGAACGAAAAATGTTTCGAATCGATCGAATCGGTTCTAAAAAAAAAATAAAAAATTAACACGTTCCACTCGACGACGCTATTAGCAAAGACCTCGAAATATTTTTCCGGAAGCTCCGAGAACTTCGTAAACAATTTGGTACAACGAGAGTGCCAGAAAAGTAGCGCGTGTTTTGGTGACGAATGCGTTTCGTCGAAGAAGAAACGTGGAAGCGAATTCGAATTTTCATTAATCTCGAGATCTGTTATTCCCTCGAAAACCACAAGAATGGCGTCTCAACCGATCGTTTCCGGTCGATTCTCGGAAAGCTAAAAATATAAAAGAAAAAAAAAACAAAAGAATTCAAACGCCGAGGCCATTTCGCGTGACAAATAGAGCTTCGAACTCAAAATGGCTGTTCGTGAAAATTCCTTGAGACGATAAAAGTAAAATCTTGGCGAACGAAAATTCCACTTCCGGCGAAGTATCGTTAAACTCTGTTTTTTTTGTTTGGGCTTGTTCTTTTGTTGTTTTTGTATTTTTGTTTTTCAACGACGAATCGTGACGTCGCCGGCTTCGTAAATTTGGCAAAAGTCGCGCGATCTTTCACCGTAGACGCGATAGTTTTGTCGTGCCAAAAAGTGACTCATTCGACGAGGAGGAACCTCGGATGGTTGTCTCGGAATTCTCGTGTTGTGATCCTCCATACGTATCCCCCTTTTTTCGGCGTCGCGGGTATTCTAACGAATGGACGAAAAACAATGCGGCTTTCGTGGCAACTTTGAGACCCAAACAAACCCAAACAAACCCAAAAAAAATCCGAACCCAAACAAATCCAAAACCAAACAAATCTAAACCCAAACAAATCCAATCCCAAACAAATCCGAACCGAAAAAAACCCAAACAAATCTAAATCCAAACCTAAACAAATCCAAACCCAAACATACCCAAACCCAAACAAATCCAAATCCAAACCTAAACAAATCCAAACCCAAACAAATCCGAACCCAAACAATCCCAAACAAATCTAAATCCAAACCTAAACAAATCCAAACCCAAACACATCCAAACCCACACAAATCCAAACCCAAACAAATCCAAACCCAAATAAATCCGAACCCAAACAAACCCAAACCCAAACAAATCCAAACCCAAATAAATCCGAACCCAAACAAATCCAAACCCAAACCGAAGCAAATCCAAATCCAAACCCAAACAATTCCATATCCAAACCCAAACAAGCCCCAACCCAAAAAAACCCAAGGTTTTCGGAGATACTTCGAAACGCGCAAGTGACCTTGACACACGTGGTTTTTCTCTGGGGCATACATTCGTGACGCGCAATGAAGGAAAAACGTGGTTCAAAACACGGGGTTATTTTTAAACGCCGATAAATGCGAAATTCCTATCGATGCACGATGAATCAACGGTTTTTCGCTTCTTTTCATTGTTGATGTTTTTTTTTTTTCGTCGCTGCGTTTCGTCTGGTTTCAAAAAACGTCGATATACTCACCAGTCAAAAAAAGAGGTTTTCTCCGATTCCCCAAAAAGACGATAAAACTGATAGTTAAAATTCCTCGAAATAAAAAGAAAAATTTTTTTTCCGCACGAAATTATTTATTTCAATTCTTCGAAGTATTTCCGGTATATTTTCGTTGCGCGCGCAAACACTATCGCGATAATTGAATATAATCGAGCGTCGATCCGAAAGCTTCGATCACTGGTGAAGAACTGATCCAAGCCCAGCTTTCGTGCGAAGCTTTCGCAGTTTTGGTTTCGATATATATCCGTTCTGAGAGATTCGGAACCGACAGAGACGTCAACCACGCCAGATTTGCCTTCTCGCCTCGGCTAACAGGCCCGACCCCGTCCACGGAAATCCTCTTCATCCCCGTCCTCCTATCCAACCAAAACACGGGTTCGTTCGATATTTTTAGAATACCGAGAGCGACCGACTCGAAATACGAGATCGACGCTCATCAAGGGTCCACAGTCATTGACAGATCAGCCCATGAAAATCGGATGCTCTTTTGGCACGATTATTATCTTTTCGTCGATTTCCGTCGATTTGTCAAATTTATTATTTTCTTTTCAGTTCTACTTTGTTCGAGATCTGGTTTATTGATCTATTTATTTATTTATTTTTTTCTAAATAATCCATTCTTTTTTTTCGAAAAATAATCGTAAACGAAACGTCATTTTTCATTGCAATATCTACTCATAAGTAATCAGCTTTCACGATAAGAATTTACAATTAATTTGGGCTTTTCGATTTTTCGTTGAAAATTCGATCAACCGTTTTTCATTCGATTACGAGATCGACTTCCATTTTGTTTTTTTCTTTTTGCATTCCAAGAACATTTATTACGAAAGCGTGTTCATTTGCAGAATCTTGAAAAAAAAACATTAATTAAAAAATCAGTGCTGATTCATTTTTTATTGAACCGAAAAAAAAAAGTTTTTTTTTTGCAAAATAAATATCGTTTTTTTTTGCAAAATAAATATCATTTTATTTGCAAAATAAATATCTTTTTTTTTTTCAAATCAAAAATCCTTTTTACCAAATGTTTTTTCCTTTTTTCCAATTAAAAAAAATCCTTTTTTCACACTCGTTGACGTTTGATACAATTCTAAAAATTCATTCCGGAAGTGTAACGATCGTTGAACCATCTTTGAACTCGTCATTCGTCACGATTTTTCGTAATCTTCGTTTCTATAAAAATTCCGATGACATTTTCGAAATTCTGAATCACTCGAATCGTCGCCGACTAGTGTGCTTTATTTTTTTTTTTCGTTTTCACGTTGATCGACCAGCGATGTAACATCCTCTCGGCTCACTTCCGGTCGAGCTTTTTTGGCCACGTGGTTCACGCCACGTAGGAGTTTCTAGATCGTGTGGGATCACGAGGATCGCGTCGCGTCCACGAGATATCCCACCCACTCGCATTCTCGGCCTTTTCGCCACAACTTCGGATTTTCATTCATCCGAGTTGATTCGTTCATTATTCGAAACTCGACCGCGCGAAAGATGACACGCGCGACTCGCGTGGCTCTTCCGCAAAAATTTGTGAGTCATCATCGTCCAATTTTCAGGAGAGGAAGCGACGAATATTTCACGATGAATCTGAAATGACGTTTTCTTTTTTTTTCATTTTTGTTTTTAAAAATATATTTTTTGTTTTTTGTTTCTTTTTTTTCATTGTTGTTTTTAAAAATATATTTTTTGTTTCTTTTTCTTTCATTTTTGTTTTTAAAAATATATTTTTTGTTTTTTGTTTCTCTTTTTATCATTTTTGTTTTTAAAAATATATTTTTTGTTTTTTGTTTCTTTTTTTTTCATTTTTGTTTTTAAAAATATATTTTTTGTTTTTTGTTTCTTTTTTTTCATTTTTTATTTTAAAAATATATTTTTTGTTTTTTGTTTCTTTTTTTCTTGCATTTTGAGTATTACTATATCGACGTTGAAAAAGTCGACCAAACTCTTGAAAATTTAAAAAAGGATTATAGTTTTTGATTTAATAATTATATATTTTTTATTGTCAAATTTTTACTGTCAAATAATTCAACAGTTATAAATATATCAATTTAACGCGATAAAATTACGAGAATTAGGCTTAATTACGAATTTACTTGCTACTTATTATTAATTAAATTAAATTTGTTAAGTTATATTTATTTAATTAATTATGAATTTTTTAAATTACAAATTACACTAAGTTTCAATTAAGCAGAACAATTGATACATTTTTCCGAATTGTGATAAATTACAGGGCTCGAAATCGAGGGATCGCCCTATACGACAAAAAAAAAAAGAAATTAAAACTCGTTTGGGTTACGTAGAAAAACCATTTTCGATAAATGAAAAATTGGGGCGTCAAAACGATGAGCGGGCATTTTATAGAATCTTTTTTTTTTCGAGGAAATATCTCGGGTCAATCGAATCGATGGCCCCATGTGGGGTCTTGTTATTGCGTTTGGGTCAGGGGTCGATTCAAGCTAGACAGAGTTCGTGCCAGTATAGAATAAAACGGGAAACAATTTCAGCGGCGCGTGATAAGAATGATGAATTATCGTTCTGGGAAATGTCTTCTTATTTTTCTTCTTGTTCTTCTTATTCTTCGCGCTGTTTGTATTTATCTTCCGTTGAGGTACAGAAAGTTGGAAGATTTTCCCCGCGGTTCGTCAACCTCTCTAATCGTCGATGAACGAGGTGTCACGTAACGATTACTCTATTGCAATGTTTCAATATTTTATTCCATTCGAATCGGATGTTTTTTCCAATTCGACTATTTTTAGTTTTTTAGTTTTTTAGTTTAGTCACTTTTAGTTTTTTAGTTTAGTCATTTTTATTTTTTTTTAGTTTAGTCATTTTTAGTTTTTTAGTTTCGTCATTTTTAGTTTTTTAGTTTACTCGGTGGCACTCCTAGTTTTTTTAGTTTAGTTAGTGGTATTTTAATTTTTTTTAGTTTAGCCAGTAGAATTTTTATTTTTTTAAGTTTAGCTAGTAGAATTTTTATTTTTTTTAGTTCAGCTAGTGGAATTTTTATTTTTTTTTAGTTTAGCTAGTGGAATTTTTATTATTTTTCGTTTAGCTAGTGGAATTTTTATTTTATTTAGTTTAGCTAATGGAATTTTTATTTTTTTTAGTTTAGCTAGTGGAATTTTTAGTTTTTTGGTTAAGTTACTGGAATTTTCAGATTTTTAGTTTAATTTCTAGTATTTTTCGTTTTTTAGTTTACTTAGTGGTATTTTTAGTGGCAAAATAGTCAAATCGTGTTTCCCCAAACAAATTCGTGACCCGACCATTTGCTCTCTTTTTCCTTTCATTTTTTTTCCTTTTTTTCCCTTTTCAACGTTTTTCTCTTCATCGGAAAATCCATTGTGATTCGCGATCGAACAATGTTTGAAAAACGGTATCGCGTGGACCTTGCTCCGCGTGCGATCTCGGTAAACTGCCGTTATAATTGTTACAAGTCGGTTCATTAGTACCGATTTTTGTCGTTTGAAGTCTAGCCAAACGCGATTGGACTCTGACAACGATTGCGCAAATATTCTTTTTTATTTTATTTTTTTTTGGTTGTTTTTTGGAGTAATTATTTTCAACACCGTGATCGTGTAAGTTTAGTTTTTCTTTTAGTTTCACGTCGCAACTTTTCACAAAATTTAACGAATTTTAGAAAGCTTTATTTATTTTTTAGTTTTTTTTCTAGAAAACTTTAAAAAAGATTTTTTGTCGAAAGAAATAATTCTAATTTTTAAGAAAACTTGGGGAAATCTGTTTTTTTTTTATAGAAAAAAGTGTATTTATTTAATTTTTTAGAAAACTTTACAATTTTTTATTTTTTTAAAGAAAACCTTTGTTTATTTATTAAAAACTCGAACAAACGTTTTCAAGGAAACTTTTTAGACAATTTTTCAGAAACCTTTTCAGAAAACTGTTCAGAAAGCTTTATTTATTTTTTAGTTTTTTTTCTAGAAAACTTCAGAAGAGATTTTTTGTCGAAAGAAATAATTCTATTTTATAAGAAAACTTGGGGAAATCTGTTTTTTTTTATAGAATAAAGTTTATTTATTAAATATTTTAGAAAACTTTACAATTTTTTATTTTTTAAAAACAATTTTTTTTTTTAAATTTATTAAAAACTCGAACAAACGTTTTCAAGGAAACTTTTTAGCCAATTTTTCAGAAACCTTTTCAAAAAACTTTTTTCCAAAACTTTATATATTGACTATTTATTATTGACGACAACGAATTAATCAGGAACCAACGAAACCGGAAGAGCTTCTTCGCTCGATTTCTTCCTTTGACGATGTTCCGCGGTTCTGAAATGACGAATACAATTGCCGAATGAATAACGAGTCCAAGAACCGAATTAGTGGCTTTTTCGTGGTTTCGATGTAACATCCGCGGTTAAATTGCGATTTCGTTACGATGGAATCTCTTTTGAAAGGGGCAATCTCCGGTTGGCGAGATAGGGGAGCGCGAGGCCGTTTGTCGCTGATCGATTTAGTTATTGTTTGTTTGTTGTTTTTTTTCTTCTTTTATTCTTTTTATTCGGAACGGAGAAGAGTGGGTGTCTGGTTAGAGAGGCACGAAGAGATCGGTTGGAGACGGTTGCACATTTGTTCGACTCGTGGGTTGGTACGGACGCGGACATTATTATCTCAGAGTCCTGAACCGCGACCCCGAGTCAATCTCGATTTTGTCTCCTTTCGCGAGGATTGTTATTCGTTCGTTTCTCTCTTGTTTTTTTTTTCGTTCGGCAAAGACACGAGAGAACCCCGAAAAAAAAACATCGATAACACGATTTCGTACACAAAAAAAAAGTCGCGGTTGTTTTTCGTTTCTATTTTTAACAACAATGTAAACGAATTCAACGAAATACGATTACGATGATCGAGGAACGAAGAAGAAACCGTTTTTTGGATATCAGTTCGTACTGAAACTTTGTGAAACGAGGAGAACGTCAAAATATTGTTTTCAACGCGGTACGAACGTGAAAGGATGAATCGTCGACTCGAGAGCTGTCCTCGTTGTTGAATCTTCCGATTAGGTAATATTCCTCATATATTAGATGTAGTCGAAAGAAATCCATGATTTTTCCAATAGATGGCTTTAGTTGTATGGATCTCACGTTCCACGAGTTCCATCGGGTCACGCTAGATGGCGCTACAAGTATGAGATTTGTGGAGTTTGTTTCACACAGAATTGAGAGAACGTTCGGGATTTTGTTGAGCGGATTATTTATTCACTAGTATCACGTTTCTTTTGTACATTTTCTTCTTATGTTGAGAGATCACAGTACGCGTTCCTTTCTCGTTGACGGTCGCGTGGAGAAGAAGGAGTAGAGAGTATTTACATAGAGAGCTGACTAATTTACATATTTGGTGGTTTGTATTTCGTCCACCATGGCGCTGTTGAAACGGCCTCTGATTGGTGGACAAGTTTTGGTTTTGTCCAGTAGAGAAAGTTGGACAGAATTTGGTAATCTGTTTTACCGACCGGGTGCGGGGCGGCACGCTGACCGCCACAGATTTCGTACCAGACAAACTCTTGCGACAGTTTTGTGATTGGTTGATTCCAAAAAAATAATTTATTTCTTTTTACTACGACCAATAGGAATCTCTCTTTCCCCACTTTCGATCTTGTAACTCCGAGCCTTTTTCGTTCGACTGGAATTAACCAATTGGCTCCTCGAAACTCCGAATGGAAAAACGATGTTATTCATTCGATTCTTGAATTCTGAATTTAGCGTCTTTTTGTTTTCAGCATGATAACGTGATTCTCTCACAAACCTAATCGTTTGTTCAGTATAAATTTAGTTAGTTTTAATCGTTAGTTGATACAGTCTAATTTTGAGCCAAAACGAAATTGAACCCTCGTCGTGACATCGAGTGTGGCATCGAAGTCTCTGCCTTCGACTACCTGTTTCCATAGGGACTTTTTATTTCCCTATAGGTAATAAATCGAATAAATCCACGTTATAACGTGAACTTATTCGATTTTCAATTTGGAAATAATTATTACGTCACATTTAATGGGAAATCGAGTAGGTTGATTTTTTAATATTTAAAAGAGCAGAAAAATGACTTAATTGAGTTCACTCGAGTGTTCAAACTCTTCGTTCGAATTGAACGAAAAAACAGGAATTGTTCAACTTTGCTTGGGTTTGTTTGGTTTAAAAAATACTTCCAATTATACTTATAATTACTCAAACAAACCCAAACAAATATTTATAATTAAAGGATTCGTT
This sequence comes from Ophioninae sp. B BG-2022a, assembly GCA_030522765.1. Classification (NCBI taxonomy): domain Eukaryota; kingdom Metazoa; phylum Arthropoda; class Insecta; order Hymenoptera; family Ichneumonidae; species Ophioninae sp. B BG-2022a. Next base: position 7,624 of record JAPYZJ010006776.1, on the reverse strand, counting down.
TTCACTAATTAAACTCAGTTTTTATGAATAATAATTATATATAAAATATAAATAATTTTGTTGTTAACGAAGCTTTGGGTTTTACTGATGGAATTCCGAGATTGATTGAATCGGAATGACCCTGACGGAATAGTTACATCGGACGTTCGATAACGAAGTTTTTTCGTCTATTCTCGGATCGGAAAAAGCAAAAGTTATTTACGATCGGTCTTTTGTTATCTTGAAATACACTCGTTGAGTCTGACACAAATGAAATACGGCACGGAAGAAAAAGTAGGTTTGCAAATTGCGCAACGATGCTCGAGTCGACACGTGCAGTTTTGTCCACGATGTGTGATTTATTAAAGCGATTCGTCTTCGCTTCAAATGGACTTCGTTTTAGAGTTGTTGATAAGCTTGCGATAAAAAAAAAACAAAAAGCTTCGAAAAGACTTAATTTTTTTTCTCTTTTGCGTCGTTGCATTTCAGATTTTCGAGATGTCAGCCATTCAAACTGTTAGCCTGGTCGTGTTGCTGGTTGCCGTTTTGCCGATGTAAGTTAACGGCCGTTATCGCGAATCCCTTGAAAAATCGTTCGTCGTTTATCACTGCGCCGACGATCTTTTGAGAATACTCATGAGATTCGGGTGAAAGATTGCGGAACGTAAGAGCTTCGATTCTTCTCGTGTTCTCAGGTGCCTGTCGTATCCGTCATTTACCACTCGGGAAGCGGAGAGACCACAATGTGAGGGATGCGGCAACCACTGTGAAAAGTGTACTTACGGGGTTATCCTATCGCCGATGTGCGGAGTTCTGGAATGTCGCAAGGTGTGTACACAAACGGACCCAAACGAACCCAAACGAACCCAAACAAATCCAATCAAACCGGATCAAATCCAAACAAACCCAAACAAACTGAATCAAACCCAAACAAACTGAATCAAACCCAAACAAACCCAATCAAAGTGTATCAAATCCAAACAAACCCAAACAAACTGAATCGAACAAAAACAAACCCAAACAACCCCAGATGAATCCAAACAAACCCAAGCAAACCCAAACCCAAACAAATCCAAACGAAACCCGAACAAACCCAAACAAATCCAAACCGAACCCAAACAAATCCAAACCAAACCCAAACAAAACCAATCACACCGAATCGAACCCAAACAAACCCAAACAAATTCAAACAACAAACAAACCCAAACAAATTCAAACAAACCCAAACAAATTCAAACAAACCCAAACAAATTCAAACAAACCCAAACAAACCCAAACAAATGAAAACAAACCCAAACAAATGAAAACAAACTCAAACAAGTGAAAACAAACCCAAACAAACCGAATCAAACCCAAACAAACTGAATCAAATCCAAATAACCCCAAATAAATCCAAACAAATCCAAACAAACCGAATCAAACCCAAACGAACCCAAACAAACCCAAGCGAACCCAAACAAACCGAATCGAACCCAAACAAACCGAATCAAACCCAAACAAACTCAATTAAACCGAATCAACCCAAACAAACCCAAACATGGCGATTCGTGATTGGATCGCTGGACCCAATCGTCCAATTTCCGATAATCAGAATTTTGTATAACTGAACACGGCCCGATTGATGTTCAAGGGACCGAACGAGCATTGCGGTGGTCTGAACAACAAAAACGGCGTTTGCGGTGATGGAATGTACTGCCGATGCGAGATATGCATCGGTTGCAGCACGCATAACCTCAAATGTTCCGGAGTAGGGTTCGACCCGTGCAGCTTGAGCAACAGCCCTGCAAGCAGTCCCTGGGATTCTCTGCGTAACCAATTGTACACTTTTGTCAGATAAGCAGCCAACAAACCCAAACAATTAGGAAGAGCATGAACGAGAACCAACCCATTCGGACCCCAATCACCAATGTTTAACCTCAATTCATTGAAAATCTCAATTCTTCGACAGGAATTCTTTCGCACTTAAGAAAGAATTAATATAATAATCAGGATAATTACGATACAAAACGAACGGAGCTTCGAACGATTGCGCGAATTTATCGATTTGTTTCTATACGCTTAAATAATTGCGATTCGATCGTTGCGACGTTCCTAATTACGATTATTGGTTCGGAGTTTTTTTTCGGCTCATTTGCACTCATTGTGATTATATAACGACACCGAGTCGACTATTACGGTTATCCCGTCATTTCCTTCGTTTCTTAGGGACCATTTATTTATTTCGTTGAATCGAACGCACTCTGGATGTCAAAGTAACGATAACTGTCGTTTACGTTGCATTCCGGTATCGATAGCGCGAACGAAAAAAATTCAGTATTCCGTTTATTGATCTCCACACATTTTGACGAAACTCGCCGACTGTTTTCGGTTTAATAAGATTTTTTTTCTTCTTTTTTTTCTCCCCGTAACGCTAGTCACGCCGCTATCGGCGAAACTCTCAACGTTGCGGTCGGGCGTCGTTCGATCGACGCCACTCGAGTTGGCACGATGATTTTTAGTTGTTACAACAAATATTTTAGAAATTAGAAAAAAATTTTTTTTTAGTTAAATCCCGTTTGTTGTAATTGTTATTTATTATTAACGATTAAACTGTAATTTAATATTGTATGAACGCGTTTCGATAGTGATCGCGATGAGAACGGAGAGAATGCAAAAAAGTGTAGTGTCACGCGTGCGAGTGATTATCGACGCGATCAGTATCGAATTTGTATGCAGATTTGATTTTTGTTGTACACGCTGCGCGAACTCGCGTTCCGAAACTTTGCGCTTTCCATCGAGGATGTTTAATAAATCATGAAGAAAAATCTTATTTCCTTGCATATATCTTCATTTTTTTATTTCGTTTACTGGACGTTCGGTTTTTTCGTTTTCGTCCGAAGTGCGTTTTTCCTCGTTTTCGCCTTTTTACGAGACTCACTTCCGGTGTCGCCACCTGGAGGAGGTCGCTTTCGGTAAAGGAACGACGCTGCCGGAAGTTCCGCGTTCGTACGAGGGATTAAAATTTCCGCGATTCGAATTATCGAGTTTGGCGATTATTCAAACCGAGATTCCGAATCTCGGTCGAATTCTTTAATCTCGATCCTCTCCAATTTTTATCTCCTTCCTCTTAGATTAATAAATTCTTTTTGTTTTGTTTTTAGCGTTTATCGCTTCTTTACCAACGTCACCAAACCTCGCTGGTTCAGGGGCGGCCTAGATTACCGACGGTCGGTACCTAAATACGCATATTTAAACACGTATGGATTAAACGATATATCGATCGTGGTATATCGCGTATATAAAAATACTGCAACGAAATTTCCTCCCTTAATCATTACGTACTTAGGGTTGTTGACATTGTCGTGCTGCAAAACCTTTTCTCGTCACTTTTTCCAGAGCTTTCTTCGAAATAAAAAAATCTCGCAGTCGATAACATCAACAAATTTCTAAAATCCTCATTTCCAGTCCATTTTCCGTAGTCCTTGTCCAAGCAGGAATCGTTGCTTCAGAAACGGCGAAACGAGTATTTTTACGTTTCACCAGATGGAGCACGTGAGCCATGTATTTTCTCTGGCAAACGATGAGTTTCCGGGGTTTTGACTCTGCCAGGAAATAATGGCGCTGCGGGCCGTTGCATGCATCGTATGAAATTTGTTTGGAACGTATTTACAAAACTCGTCGTCGCAAATAGAATGAAAATAGTTTACGACGACGCTTTAAACAAATATCGTTATACAAACAATCAAACGCCACTGTTGTGTCAACAATGACGTTTCAATAGATTTTCATTGATTCAATGAGCTTGACCCGAAGCTTGGTAATTCGTAATCGAACATTTGATACGTATTATTAAGTTTAGTAAGAAGAAATCCATGATTTTTCCAATAGATGGCTTTAGTTGTCTGTATATCGGGGTGCACAAGTCCGATCGGATTACGCTAGATGGCGTCAGAATGAGATTTCGTACCGAACCAACTTTTGCTAGTTTTGTGATTGGTTGACTCCAGAAAATAATGGATTTCTTCTTACTACACCTAATATTTCATTTTTCGTTTGACTTGTGGGCTTGTTTGGGTTTGTTTGGGTCATAAAACGTATTTTAACGCTCGCAATGCTACGATCTTTATAAAATTTTAATATAAAAGTAATTTGGCAGTTAAACCAGTAAAATTTTTTGGCTCGATCGAATTTTCGTCGCTATTCTTTACGAAACCTGTTTACCTTTCGGCAAAACGTATGTTATTTTCCAAAACGACACGAAAACCAACGAAATCGTAACGTATGTTTATTCAGTACGTGTATTTCTCTTTCGTCGTACATTTTTCCATACAAAAACGGTTAGATGGGAATTTTCGAGTGAAATCTCTATGGAAATAAATGCCGAAGGGAGGATGGATCGAACGAAACAACGAGGTTAGAGGATTGATAGGAATTCATAGAAATACGGTAGGACCGACGAACTGCGATCATCAATAAGAAAATACTTTTTGTTTTTTATCGTTGTTTTGTCCGATCGTGGACATCCGATTGGATCTTTTGCGGTGCGAAAAAAAACAAAACACCGAAGATCCACCGCGCGCCCGATGAACCGTCGTCGGATGAAAACGGATGCCAAAAGAAAATCGCGGCCCTCAACGAGATCAGCGTCCAACTGGATCAATGCCATCGGCATTGAAGCTTCTCGCGACGTTCGCACGAAATTTTCAATGCGCTCCTGGCTCAACCGACGCGAAACTGCAAAACAATGAAATATCGTTAGTCATCGTTGATCGTGGAATAACGAAATTAAAAAAAAAAAACAATCCAGATTTCGTTAATTTTCTTTTTTTTATTTAATGTACATGTTTTTTTTTGCAAGCCAAAATTGAAAACTTGTCGAAGACGCGCTATTTCCGATTGGTACAGCTGGAAAGGAGGAAGGGGGGGGGGGTAGTGAAAAAAAAGGTTAGGAATGTGAAAACACGGCGAGTGATGTGTCTCAATAAAAATACGATTTCCAGTCGCGAGCCGGATATAGACGACGTTGTGGAAGCTTTTTTTTTGTAAACGGATGAAAAAAGCGTTTTTCGCTGAGTCGAACGCGTGTTTTTTTTTATTTCCCGTACACTACTTTTAGACGTTAAAGATTAGTGTTGGGAGACGCCGAGAGGAAAGTGAGGTCGCGTTGTCGTATCAGTTTCGGAATGCGACGGTGCAACCACTCGACAACTCTTGGATATCGTATCCGTGTAAACAAAGCGAGAGGGAAAAAAAGGAAAACTTACTTGATGCGCGTAAAGCGGAGAGAAAACACGAGACGCTGTGCGAGGACGTTCGAAGGAGAGAATATTCTCATCGCGGTAGATTCGTCATCGAATGACGCGCCATCTCGACAGTCGACTCGCGAAATAGTTCGGAAACACGAAATAAAAAAAACAAAGAAAACGAAAACAAACAAAACGTTGAACTTGAATTTTTTTCACTTTTTGGGAAACCGGAAGCTTTTCGTTCTTTCCGAATCGAAGAATCGAGGTTAGATCGATTTTTTTCTTTCTTCGTGTGAATGTTTTTTTTTCCTCGGCTCGATAATTGTTGGACGATGGTCACTGTAGAAACGTTCGAATGACGATATTTCGACGCTTGCACGATCTCTGATTTTTTTCACGTTTAAAGTTTGTTTGTTTTTTTTTTCGGCAACGAAAAACGATGCTCACGTTTTCAGCGCGGATTTGACGATTCTACTTCCGGTTGACTGAAACGTCGTTATTTAACGTATAATTGCACTTTTATTTAACGATTCTTTCGTTTAATTTTCCGCACATTTTCGTTTGTTCGATCGATACGGAATCGCGATAGTCATCGATTAAAAATTACAAGGTTGATTATACGGAAAAAACGGTCACCGAAGATCTCTCATTGGCCCTTCTGTTTGAGGGCTTTTCTCGTTTTGAAGCCCCGGAAACCAGCTTGAATTCTCGTCGCTGCGGCTTGTGCAACTTGCTGCCTTTTGCGAACGAGAAACCCGCGAATACCGGCCTGTATCTTCGTCGCTGATTTTTCCTCGAGCGATGCTCTCCTAGTTTCTTGACCCTCGAGACAGCTTGTCTCGTTCGTTATGTCCGAGTTTGTTTGCTGCGAGATGTCGCGTCGGGGCTTTGCGTCCTTGAGTTGTTTTCGGACTCGATAACCCCGGAAACCCGCCTGAATCTTCGTCGCAGCCGAGTTTGCCTTCATCTCGTCTTCGATGTGATTTTCCGACATAGAAAAAATGTCTCCTCCGAAAACTCGTTCGCTCCCTCCACTTTTCACGATTTCCGCGCTCGAAAGATCGAACCTTTTTTTTCTCGAAGAAGTGATTTTCTTTCTTTGTTTTTTGGTCGTTTATTTCGATTTATTTGAAATTTGATTTGTAACGTTGAACGAACTTTCCGGCAATTTTCGAACGCTTCTTTGCGTTTCTTTCGTTTGTTATTGAATCGGGTCAGTTTTTGAGGTTAAAAACAGCGCTCGACGCTCGATTCTCTTTTTATCGTCTGGTCAGCGACAATCACTGACCTCTCGCGGTAATTCTCGTGTCGCGTTTCCTCCGAGACTGACTCGAAACGCCGCTTACTCTTCGTTTTTCTATCTCCGAGCTCGTCGCGACGATCTCGCGAGTTTCCTCCGCGCATGCGCCATCCCGTCGATTCTGTGTGAGAGATCTCGAATGCGGAATACAGATTGTGACAACGCGGGGTGTTCGGGCCAGTCGTTGGCGAGGTGATGCAGATATTAGCCCGATTACCGTGGTGACAATATCGCTACGAATGTTTTGTAAAGCCTTCCTCTTCCGTGAAAGCCATTTTTTCACGCCTCGATCCTCGTCACACTCGCCTATCGCTACGAATATTAATTGGAATCCTTCAATCGAATCTACCCTTTTTTAACCGCTTTTATCATTCGTTCGATACTCGGTGACCTTGTACATTCATGAATACTTGAGAAATAATCGAACGAATAATACTTCAATTGTTTTCGAATTTTTCATTGAACATCTAACTGGTTATGAATATATGCATTGAAATGAAAATACAGTATCATCGGGGGGTAAATAGTCGAAAGTGGACAACTTCTCAAAATCTGCGTAATATTTTTTTATTTTGTTGGTGGTCATAGGAGATGATACGAATTCATGTAGCGAAGAGGTACTCGGTCGGTACGGCCGAGCGGGATTTTTCATTCCCACGTATTTCCCAAACGGCTCTTCATCATCGAATTAAATTTGACGAGAGAATGTCACATTAATGGAAGAATCGCTATCTTCTCGTCGAATGTTTCGAATTGAAACAAACAAAAGTAGATTGTATTGCCACGCTAGAGCCGTGATGGAAGTGCCGTAAAATAAAAACTTTGGCCAATCTCACGACTCGGAGGGGAGAAGAGCCGCGCAGCCATATTGAAAACACACTATTTAGGGACCTCGATCGTTCGATTCCATCACACATTTCAGAACATTCATGGGAATTTCAAATCGCAGATATTCGTTTACGATTTCGCGTAAATGTTGGATGACGTTTGTGGAAATTAGTTCTCGCGAATTCCGTTGCGGGGCGCATCCCCGAATTGGTCGGTGGGTACGCATGCGCGTATACGTGTTTCAGATTCGAGGCCCGTCGAGGCCCCTCGGAGACTAGCGACAATGTTGTTG
>JAPYZJ010006772.1:0-23248 GCA_030522765.1 Ophioninae sp. B BG-2022a | reverse complement strand
TTTTTTTTTTTTTTTTTCGTCGCGCCCACTTTGCCCAGTTGGCGGCAAAAGTCAACGACGTTGGTCGTGGAGAGAAATCGATTGCTTCTTTCGCGCTAAGAAAATTCACGGGAAATCGTTGATTTTTTGGTTTTTTGAAAATTTTTTTTATACTGTCGGTCGGTTATATTTTTTTGTATATTTTTGTTTGGGTTTGTTTGGGTTTGTTCTTGATTGGGGATGCGACGAGCCCGTAATAACGAATTTTCGGAATTCAAAGAATTGAGCCCGTAATTACGAATTTTCGAAATTCAAAGAATTGAGACCGTAATTACGAATTTTCGAAATTCAAAGAATTGAGCCCGTAATTACGAATTTTCAAAATTCAAAGAATTGAGCCCGTAATTACGAATTTTTAAAATTCAAAGAATTGAGCCCGTAATTACGAATTTTCAAAATTCAAAGAATTGAGCCCGTAATTACGAATTTTGAAAATTCGCGAAAAGATCGATCGACGAATCCGTCGTTTCGAGTGACTTCTCGTTGAAGTTCTTATTTTTCTAGAATTAATATTTTCCCGAAAATTATAATTTCATTATTTCAGTGAGATAAAAATTATTTTCTCGAACAAAAGTTCCAACAAAAACGAAAATATAATAATTTGAGAAAATGTAAAAAAAAAACGAAAATAATCCATATAGAGGCAAAAATAAAAATCGGTACACATCGGACCGAATTCCACAGCGGAGCTGGTGCAACGAAGGTACATCGCGTCGTTTATCCAGGTCTGACGCAACGCTACCGTAACTATTGGCCGAAGTCCAATAACCATCGAAATTGCTATTAACGAGTGTGTCCTAAGCGCATTGAGCCGCAGCTTGAAATACGCGATTCCCTCTCCCAATGAGCCTCGTATATACTCGTTATCTATATAATCTTATATATACAATATTATATATAATAATATAATTATTATATATAATAAAATAATTATATATTATTATATATAATCAAATAATTATAAATTATTATATATAATCAAATAATTATATATTATTATATATAATCAAATAATTATAAATTATTATATATAATACAATAATTATATATTATTATATTATACTCTCTATAATATACAGGGTGACCGAAAATTCGACCTATTCCTTCAAAGGGGTTATAATAGAGGTCATTTGCAACAAAAAATGTCCCATCAACTAGGGGTCGAAAATTGGCTTTTTAATTTTCGGATTATGTAAAATTTAAATGCAAAATTTGTTTTTAAATAATCTCTAACTCTTGGTCTCAGCCATAAAAAAAATACTCCGAAAACATTCTTTTCGTGATTTTTCCCTATTTTTCATTTTTTCATTTCCGGTTGTTAAAAAAATCATAATTACATGCTTTTTTATAATCAACTCGTTTCATTATTGTCCATTACGAAATTTTAAATCGCGTCACAATTTTTTTTCACTTTTTCACTTTTTTCTCATATTGGGGTATTTCAACGCCACCAAAGAACCCAAACATGTAAAAGCCCTTCTAGAATTCCGTCTTGGGGCGAGTTTGGTTGAAGACCAAAGTTAAACCACGTAAGTTAAAAATATTCTTGAATCGGGTGAAAATAAATCGGTTGTGGAGCGTGACGGCTATAAATATCGCACAAAGAATCCTCGTATAGAAGGATATGACCCTGTTTCGAGAGAAGGTATACGAAGGGAGGGCGAACGAACGACTCTTCAACAGTTTCCGTCTCCAACGAAAAACTTTAATATCGCGTTGTCTCTTTTTCTCTTTGTCGCATATTCTATATATACCGGAAGTACGTATATTACGCCTTCTTTTCGCGTTTTATGATCCGCATTATTGCGGCGTACTACGTTTCAAACCGGTCCCATTTCGAAGGTTTCCCCTATCCGAAGACTTAGGGGAATTGTGTTTAAGATGACATACTTTTTGTTTGGAAGCAAATATTTCATTATTCGAGGATGATGACAAAAAAAAAATCCAAAGGTATACATTAAAAACGAATAATCCAATAAAAAGCCAATAACCCAAACAAACCCAAAAAAAACCTAAACTCAAAAAAAAAATCTAAGAGTACACATTAAAAACGTTTATTTATCAAGCATACAAAATTATCATAACGCTTAAGGAAATAAGAATACTGAAATAAAAAAAAAAACAAAAACACGAATCATGTCGCCTAATAAAGCCCAAATTTCGACGTACTCAAACTTTGGAAAAGAAATAATGTTTTCAATATTACTCAGTGAATCTTTATTCTAATTCTATGTAGTGGTTTATCAGCACTATACGTGTTGTTATCAAAATTTAAGTTTGAAATTGAATATTATATATTAAAAAAAAATTTTTGTACGAAGTTGAAACGAGTATGGCCTTATTAGGAACAGTGGTCTGAATAAGGCTAAAAAAAACACTTTTAAAAAAAAGCTTATAGTTAACAGTGAACCATGTATTCTGAACCAAACTGATTATTAATACCTCGACTATTGAATAAATGATTAAATAAACATTTTTGTCTTATTTCAACATTCACAGTTGTTTTTTCTACTTAAAAACAAAATAAAGTGAGCTTTACATGGATACTTTATATAGCAGGGATGGCCATCTTGATTAGACCCAAGATCTACTGTTTCCTAATGAAACCCTGATCGATCTACCAATTGCATACTTCTTGAAATCTTAGCCGATTGTACAGTCTAATTTTGAACCTTGTTTCAAGATCCCAACAGATGTCTACTTCCCAGCAAAATAGCCTGTAGTGATTTTGTAGCCTAATAGCGATCGACCGGTTGGCCAATTCTGTTATATAGGTTACGTTTGAAAACAGATGATAAAGACAGCATAAAAAGTCAGCTCGAGATCAGGGTGGCATTTCCAACGAAGATCCCTGATGGCTTTTCTGAATCCTTTCCAGCGCCTTCCTAATACCGGTCACGCGATAAGGCCACCCAGCAGACCGTTGCTACTTCCCACATATAGACGACCGTTTCGTGTCGTATGGATGTTCATGGATACAGTGATCGTTTAGTTGAAGCCATTCGCGTTAATTCGCGTTGTCCCTCCACCCGGGCCCTCGGGTCGATCTTTCGGGCCGCGAATTGCGTCCTTGCCTTGTTATACCCGTAAAACGATGCGGGCTGGATAGAACGGACGGGTGTTCTCGTTTGACGCTAATATAGGATAGCGAGATTCGGTGCGGTAGCACCGGGAGCTTTCATGCCCGAGTGCCATAAATCTAAATTAGAAACGACTACCTCCTATCTCTCCTTCCCTCACTTCGGCAAACCCCTGCGGAGTGCCTAGTCTAGTGTTACGAAGAATTTCTGGTACCGATTCGGTTATGTATACCAGTATGTTACATACAGATTGTACAGAAAAATTGATAAGAACAAAAATTGTAGGAAATTTAATTTCGAGCAACTTTGGTAATGACCACTTTTCGTGTAAAATTGAAAAAAAAAGAGTTATTCAATAAACAAAAAATCACCTTTCTTCCTAAATCGAAAAATATCGATCCTACGGAAAAAATTATAAGAACTAAAATTGTAGGACATTTCATTCTGAACAACTTTGGTAATAACCATTTTTCGTGTAAAATTGAAAATAAACGAGTTATTTGAAAAACAAAAAATTACCCTTAAAATCAAAATGGCGGAAAATGCAACACTAGTAGGAATTCGAAAACCGAAATGTAGACTCCCAGTGACCCCTCCTAACGAATTCCGAAGGAAAAATTCTACTTATAATTATTCCCGGGTCAAATGACAATTCGACTGGGCTAATACCAGTATATTCCAGAAGAGGTATGCACGAGACGGGTCATACGAGAAACAGTGACGGCTGGTTTAAGGGGGTGGGTGGAGGGATTAGAGGGTTGGGAGGGGAAGGGGGCAGATATTCGACGATTCGTTGCGGGACAGTGCAACGGGTATCCCGACAGACGAGACTGTAGACCTACTTGCAAGGTGGCCTCCGGGGTCACGCGAAAACGGAATATACAGACAGGGCAAAAATTTGGAATCTAGGAAAAGTCGAGGTTGTACCACCGTTGTCAGGTGCTAAGGTATCTGACCTATGTAAGACCCACCTTATTTGTTTTTAAGTACAAAATAATAACTATAAATGTTTAAATAAAAAAAAATGTTTATTTAACCCTAGATACCTAAATTTTGCCTAATTTTGACGAATACTTTTTAGGATGTTTCAATTTCAAGTTATAATACAACTTTTCGTTAAATGTATTGCACGTATACTTGGTTTAACTATTATTCTACAATATGAAACAATGAATTTCTGTATTGTTGCTATTTATATTTATTTTATCACAAGTTTAGAAAGACACTAACTTTTGTGATGGAGACAATATTGTGTACTCGTCGGATCGACGAAGGTCAGGTGTTTAGGGTTAATCATTTATTCAATAATCAACGTATTAATAATCATTTTGGTCCAAAAAAAACATGATTCACTATTAACTATAAGCTTTTAAAAAAAAAGTGTTTTCTGGGCTTTATTCAGACGACTGTTCATAATAAGCCCATACTCGTAACTTCGTACAATAAAAAATTTAAAAAATATATAATCTTCAATTTTCACCTTAAATTTTGATAACAACACGTATAGTGCTGATAAACCACTACATAGAATTGGAATAAAGATTCACTAAGTAATATTGAAAACATGATTTCTTTTCGAAAGTTTCAGTACGTCGAAATTTGCGAAACGCCGAAGTGCGAACGCACGTGCTTCAGTTTATCGACTGCAAATTTGTTTGGGTTCGCCACAGTGCGACAGTTGCTGTTGCAATTGCAGCCATTCAAAGTTAGACACTCGACGACCAGAGCTCGATCCATGTTTGACTTCGTAGTTTTGGATATTTAAAAAGTGGGCTTTATTAGGCACTGGACCTGGTCAGGTACCTGATATTCGAGGGCCAGATAAAAAAAAAGATGACATCGATAAAAATTGAAAAAAAAGCGATAAATGGCGGAAAATTTGGTCTTTGGATTCAACCTTCATACACAACTAAAATCACTGATCTGGAACTAGCTAATACCAGAATAAGAAAAAATATATCCAATGTTCCAACAAGCTCATAAACCTCAGAACTCCATTCAATAAGGTTATCATCATTGGGTTTCCAGCAAACATCAGCTTGGAGTTCTTCGAGCCAGTGTTTAAAGTTCCTCCAGGGTTTGGCATGACCGAGCTAAACAATCATATTTTATCAATATCCGTTTTCAACTACAAAGTTCGCCAAGATCCAACCGTAGCTTTCCAGTCTTTTGCTCTGACCTGATTCTCCCTCATAGACGCTTTAACTCTTCTTCATTCGTTTGCAATTCTTAGAGCTGAACGGCTCAAGCGAGAACTCCCGATTCGGGATGTTAGTGATGGAAATCTTTCCGGAAGAATCTACGTAAACGAATTTCTTCCGGCAGCCACTTACGGACACCTCGGTCGAACAGAAAAATCGAGCTAAAGCTGCAACCTGCCGTCATGCCTGAAATTACGAAAGGTTTGGTTATCCATGCTAGAAAAACGGACAGCCAACCAATTATTGTTCATAACAATTTCAATTGAACCCTTAATGGTCACCTGGGGTCCATTGTACCCCAAGCAAATTTTGTAGGGATATATCATTGAGAATCGAACTTGTGTTTGGGTTTGTTTGGTTTGGTCGTCATTGTTTAATCAGTGACCATGATCAAAATGACGCAGGTCTCGCAGGTAGCAAATAGTGCTTTTTATGAAAATTATATTTTTTTCTCGAAAATATACTGTTTCAAGAGTAACACAACGTAGGTTTTTGGCCATATCGTAAAAATCAAAATTTATATGAATTTTTCAATGAAAATTCGGGTTTTTTGTTCTTCTTTTTTTGAATGTTTTTTCGCCATATTAAAATTTCAAAAAAAAAAGTAGAACGCGAATAGCAACAAGTTTTGGGCGTGGGGTCCACAATACCCCGTGTGACCATTACGGATTAAATTTTTTTTTTATTGATTTTCGATAATATCTTATATTTATACAAAATCGATTTTTTGTATTATTTTACGTATAATAAATTACTTAATAACGTTTCTCTTATTTTCAACTTATTTCTACCTAAATTTTTAAAAATCTATTTTAAGTTAGATAATATTTAAAATCGTTGTTTTAGATTTTTCGGTTATTTGCTGAATTTTTATCAGCTAGGTATTGTTAGTTATCACATTTGGCTCTGCAGTTTATTAGGGCTTGTTAAATAATCGATCAATCATTCCTTCTCTCTCTTTTTCTCTTTTTTCTCCCTACGTTATTTTGTTACGTGCACGTTTTTTTTCTTTTTTTTTTCTTTTTTTTTCTTCTTCCGTTTTGAAAGCCTCGTATCCTGGGCGCTCGTTCCATTCTTTTATTGGCTCTCCAACGGAGACTCTTCCGCGACCTTATTGCGCTATAGGGAGGGTAAGAGGGGTCGTTATTGCCGGTATACGGAGCCAACGGGTTCCCCGGGGCCCGTATCCCCGCGTCCTCGAGAGAACGACGAATCGGGAGGGGGGCTGACGGGGGGTGAGATTTTTAGAGGTGAAAGCGGGCGCAGCGGGATTCTTCTATTTGATATCGGAGTATATAGCCCTTCTTCCTCGCTTATTTGATATAGCTTTTTCCTGTTGTAGCTCTCTTCTGATCCATCTTTCTTTATTTCGCTTTTTCTTGTCATCTTCTTCTTTATTTTTCACTTTTTCAATTTTTCCTTTTTTTTCTCTCTCTCTCGTTCTTTCTTGATTTTCATTTTTATTTTTCTTTGTCTTTTTCTCTATTTTTCGCTTTTTCAATTTTTCCTTTTTTTTCTCTCTCTCGTTCTTTCTAGATTTTCATTTTCATTTTTCTTTGTCTTTTTCTCTATTTTTCGCTTTTTCAATTTTTCTTTTTTTTCTTTCTTGCTCTCTCTCTCTCTCTCTCTCTCTTTCTTTGTTTCTTTTTAGTTTTGTTTTTCTTTCTTTGGTTTTGTTTGGGCTTAAATTTTTCTTACTGTTTTGTTTGGGTTTGTTTGGGTTAAAAATTTTCTTACTATTTTGCTTGGGTCAAAATTTTTCTTACTTTTTTGTTTGGGTTTGTTTGGATTAAAAGTTTTCTTACTATTTTGGTTGGGTTTGTTTGGCTCAAAAATTTTCCTACTATTTTGTTCGGGTTAAATTTTTTCTTACTATTTTGTTTGGGTTTTTCTGGAATAAAATTTTTCTTACTATTTTGTTTGGGTTCGTTTGAGTTAATAATTTTTTTTGGGGGTAATAATTTTCTCACTATTTTGTTAAAAAAAACCCATACTGAATTATCTCGTTTATTACTTAACCAAATATTCCGCCAGGGCGTAATAAAATCAATTCATCAATCAATCAATCCAATCAATCAAAAATTCTTCATCTCCCTCCCAGTATTGTTTCTCTATTTTCAATCTTTTTCTTTCCTCCCCTAAAAGAACGACTGCAATTTTTCTTTCTTTGTCCGAGTCGTCATCGTCCTTCCTGAAATACCTAGGAAAGGAAATACCTAGCCGTCTTTCAACGGCTCGTACGTACCTACGCGAGAATTCCTTTTCGAGGTTTTCTTCAACTTTCCTTTTCTACTCAAGAGGTATATTTCTACCTCTTGGTTTTCGCTCGTTTCGCTCCGTGTCTTTTTTTAGGCGCTAGGATGTTGGTAAGTGAGCGAGTCAAGCGTCCAAGGTATATACGTGTGTGCACGAAGTTAGGAATGCGATAGAAGAAGAGAGAGGATGCGGCTGAGGGAGGCCTCCGCGAACGGCCGGGCCGAAGCTGCATTGCGGCTGTTACGCGCCGTGTTTTCCGTCTACAACAACGAGGCTTGGGGTTGGAAACCCAAATGACCAAAAGGCTCAAAATTCCAAATTTGAATACACCGAAACTACAAATTTTGTAAATTGTTTGGGTTTGTTTAAAATCAAGGGTTCAAAATCGAACTAACGAACCCAAACAAATTCAAATTTCGTTAAGGTTTACGAAATTTTGAATTTCAAAATTTGAATATACCGGAGCTACAAATTTCGTAAATTTGTGGGTTTGTTTGGGTTTATTTAAAATTAAGGGTTCAAAATCGAACTAATGAACCCAAACAAATCCAAATTTCGTAACGGGTTTACGAAATTTTGAATTTTCAAATTTGAATATACCGGAGCTACAAATTTCGTAAATTTATGGGTTTGTTTGGGTTTGTTTAAAATCAAGGGTTCAAAATCGAACTAACGAACCCAAACAAATCCAAATTTCGTTAAGGTTTACGAAATTTTGAATTTTCAAATTTGAATATACCGGAGCTACAAATTTCGTAAATTGTTTGGGTTTGTTTGAAATCAAGGGTTCAAAATCGAACTAACGAACCCAAACAAATCCAAATTTCGTAAAGGTTTACGAAATTTTTAATTTCCAAATTTGAATATACAGAAGCTACAAATTTCGTAAATTGTTTGAGTTCGTTTAAAAATAAGGGTTCCAAATTAAACTAACGAACCCAAACAAATCCAAATTTCGTAACGGGTTTACGAAATTTTTAATTTCCAAATTTGAATATACCGATGCTACAAATTTCGTAAATTGTTTGGGTTCGTTTAAAAACAAGGGTCCAAAATCGAACTAACGAACCCAAACAAATCCAAATTTCGTAAAGGTTTACGAAATTTTGAATTTCCAAATTTGAATATACCGAAACTACAAATTTCGTAAATTGTTTGGGTTTGTTTGGGTTCGTTTAAAAACAAGGGTTTAAAATCAAACTAACGAACCCAAACAAATCCAAATTTCGTTAAGGTTTACGAAATTTTGAATTTCCAAATTTGAATATACCGGAGCTACAAATTTCGTAAATTGTTTGGGTTCGTTTAAAAACAAGCCATCCTGGGATAACTCTCTCTCTCTCTATCAAGAATGACCCATGTAACCCGTAACTTCGAGTCCAGCGTCCACCTCTATCCAAAAGCTACAGAGCCATAGTCTCGAAACGCGTGCGTGCCGTTTCTCAACAAATCCTGTAGCTAGTCGAAACCGCACGAGAACGAAACCTCCAACGATTTCCGGCGAGTTTTTTTTTTTTTTGTTTGGGTTTGTTTTTTGTGTTGTTTTTTTTTTTTGGTGTTTTTTCGGCTCGTCTCAAGTTTTGTGAATCCGGAGAGATTGGTTTGCGCAAATGCGGATATACGCTCGACCTTACGGATATATAACACCCTGACTGTACTTTCCCTCTGCCATCCTCGAATATACCCCCACTCCGAAACTCTTGGCCCGTTGTATACTCGGGAATGGCCGAAAGTGTCGAGACCGCGTGACCCGGCTAAAACTCCGACGATATCGATTGCTCGATGACGTCGATGAGGGGCAGAGAGAGAGAGAGAGAGAGAGAGAGAGAGAGAGAGAGAGAGAGAGAGGGGGGGGGGGGGGGGGGGGGGGGGGGGGGGGGGGGGGAGTCCACCCAAATACACTTACACACGTATATACGATTGGGGTAGAATTTATTCTCCATGGTACGTGCCTGCCATACATGGATAAAGGATATACGCTATACGCCGAATCGCCCCAAGCTATCTTTTTCGCGGAGCAGAAATTATTTTTTTTCTTTTTTTTTTTTTACGAATTTTTAAATACCACGCCGAGGGCGTCTTGCGGTATACTGGAGCCAACGTTATTCACTAACGACCTTTTTTTTTTCTCGTTTCGACTCTTTTTTCTTTCTCGTTTACGGTAGGGAAAAAATTTTGTATTGTTCAGCCATTGGGTCAACCGAACTCACTTGGGAAATTGGATGTTTGGAACGATTTTTGTAGATAACTATTTGGGGAAGCTTTTTTTTTTTTTGGGGGAAAATATTTATCAGAGAGGTCAACGTGTAGTAATGATTTTTAGGTATTACGAATTTTTGTTGATTTATCGATCATTTGAATTTGTTTGATGATAAATTTGATAACTGATTGAAAGACAGGAATTGAAAAATAATTAAAGTTTTTTTTTTGATAAAGATTTTATTGCTAGATTGTGAGCTTATTATTTTTTAAAGTTCCATTTTATAGATAGCAAAAACTTAATGCTATTTTAGATGGTATCTATTTAGGTATTTTAGAATAGCAAAAATAAATGCTAAAACTTTGATATTTCTAAAATACCACAATTTTTGTACACAATTTTAGAAATAGCAAAATTGAATGCTAAAACTTTGCTATTTCTAAAATACCACAATTTTTGTACACAATTTTAGAAATAGCAAAATTGAATGCTAAAACTTTGCTATTTCTAATATACCACCATTTTGGTACACAATTCTAGAAATATCAAAACTAAATGCCAAAACATTGCTATTTCTAAAATATCACAATTTTAGAAATAGCAAAAAATCGTAGAAAAACCGTAACTTTCAAAACGTCATACCGGTTACAAAAAACGACGATAAAAAAAGTTCAAAATAATGTTTGGGTTTGTTTGGGTTACAGTTTTTTTTTTTTCTGTTTTCGTCGAGAAAATTTGAAAAATATTAATACTTTTGGCCAAGGCTGTACCTCGCTTTCACCTATTTTTTTCCCCACGAGTATATTTAAATATTCTCGTGCGTAACCGCGTATTCATAGAGCCGCAACAAAGCGCATCGAGGGTGGGAGGAACGCGTCATTCAAATGCACACAGAGGGCCTCTGACCGGCGAGTACATTTTTCTAATTAAACAAAAAGGCGCTCGAACAGCGAATTCACATTGCTGTCGAAATACACATTCGCTGGCCCAGTTACCCAAATGTTCCGGGGCTATCCGAGGCCTACGTCACTGGTAGACGAGTTCGCGACTGCGATTCAACAGAAACCACGATATACCCCTTTTCTCCTTCATTCTTTGTTCGTTACCCTCCCTACGGAGTTGCCTTTTCTTCCTTTTCTTTTTTTCCCTTTTTTTTATCGCGTTCTCTCGTACGCTTCGAGTACGATTTTTCATTTGGACGAATAAGAGTGTGCAAACGAAGAGGAAGGACCAACTGGAATCAAAAGCACGATGGGAGGGGCGGGGGGAAGAAAAGGGAAAAGAGAAAAAAAAAGGAGGAAAATAAAAAAAAGTTGGAAAAAGAGAAAGAGAAAAAGAGGTAGAGAGAGAGAGAGAGAAAAGTAAGCTAGAAATTGAGAAAAACAGTAGGAAACGAAAAAAGAACTTGCGAGAGAGAATAAGTGGAGGAGAGGGAAAGAGCAAACTGGAAATTGGAAAAATGAGAGGGAATTGAAAAAAAAAGTGAGAGAGAAAAAGTGGAAGCGAGAGAAAGAGAAAACTGGAAATTGGAAAAATGAGAAGGAATTGAAAAAAGAACTAGCGAGAGAGAAAAAGTGGAGGAGAGGGAAAGAGAAAACTGGAATTTGGAAAAATGAGAGGGAATTAAAAAAAAAAGTGAGAGAGAAACAGTGGAAGCGAGAGAAAGAGAAAACTAAAAATTGGAAAAATGAGAAGCAATTGAAAAAAGAACTTGCGAGAGAAAGAGCAAACTGGAAATTGGAAAAATGAGAGGGAATTGAAAAAAGAACTTGCGAGAGAAAGAGCAAACTGGAAATTGAAAAAATGAGAAGCAATTGAAAAAAGAACTTGCGAGAGAAAGAGCAAACTGGAAATTGGAAAAATGGGAAGGAATTGAAAAAAGAAACTAACGAGAGAGAAAAAGTGGAAGCGAGAGAAAGAAAAAACTGAAAATTGGAAAAATGAGAAGGAATTGAAAAAAGAACTAGCGAGAGACAAAAAGTGGGAGAGAGGGAGAGGGAGAACTTGAAGTATGACGTGTACACATATATAAGTCATCATCGTCTTTGTCAACGTCCTCTCTCTCTCTCTCTCTCTCTCTCTCTCTCTCTCTCCCGATCTGTGTACCACAACGATAAAATACTCCCCGGCTGCTGATGCTCTTCCATACGTTCTCTTCGAGCATTATCAGTATTTCTTCCTCCGTTCGCGACCTGGAAAATCTGCCTGTCTTTCAGGGTCGCTGTACCGATCAAGCCCGATACCAGCCCTAATCGATACCACTCCCAAAGTCCTACAAGTTTCTCAATCGCTGCACCGTTTGTTCGCAAGATTTCTTTGGACTGGATTGACTTTTGTTTTTCGACAGTTTTGTTTGGGTTTTGTTTTGGGTTTGGGTTTTGGGTTTGGGTCGACAGTTTTGTTTTCGACAGTTGTTGAACAGTTTTCGACGCAACAGCAGATGTAGAGTACGAAAAAAAACTCGAAGCGAGTTCATTCTTCAATTTAACACGAAACGAGGATTTACCCGATAATTACCATCTCGTGGTCCTTCCATTGGATTTTCGTGGTCTTTGGAAGCGATTAGTCGAAACATCAACCGCGTCAGTCACAAGTATCGAAAGATTTCTCAATCATGCTATTTATTTATTTATTTATTTATTGTCTATTGTATATATTTATTTATTTATTTATTGCCTATTGTATTTATTTATTTATTGTCTATTGTATTTATTTATTTATTTATTTATTTATTTATTGTCTATTGTATTTATTTATTTATTTATTTATTTATTGTCCCACCTCATTTATTTTTCAGTACAAAAAACAACCTAAAAATGTTGTAATAATTCCAATTTTCGATCTCCTATCGGCTCCAGGCGCTTCTATTGATAACGCAATAGCGATAATAGCGATAATAATATAAATAACGATTCGTTCGATCAAACGAATATCGTCGGACCTAAGGATGCCCAGACTCGTTTCGTTCCACTCTCACAACGCGAGGAACTTGGACGACGGGAAAATGCTATCGGAGCCAATGGGCCATAAGAGCCAGAGGGACGAGAAGAGCTCGAAAGTTTTGTATCGGTAGCTATACCCTACGGGGGGAAATGCCAATGGCCACGGAACGAGTATGAGGCGAACAATCACACTCATATATATAGGGTGACCGAGAAATTCGACCTATTCCTTCAAAGGGGTTATAGTAGAGGTCATTTGCAACAAAAAATGTCCCATCAACTAGGGTCGAAAATTGGCTTTTTAATATTCAGATTATGTAAAATTTGGTTGCAAAATTCGTTTTTAAATAATCGCTAACTCTTGGTCTCTCAGAAAAGTATCAAAATCGTTGTTTATAATAGCGTATTTTTTTTCATAATTTTTTTTTTTCAGGCAAACATCAATATCTCAATAACCATCAATTTTCGACCCCTAGTTGATGGGACATTTTTTGTTGCAAATGACCTCTACTATAACCCCTTTGAAGGAATAGGTTCGACTTTCCGGTCACCCTGTATATATATATTCTATTCTAGATAGAGAAAGAGAGAGAAAGAGAGTTTAAGGGGCGGTGTACTTGCGAACGACGACACGAGCGTCGTGTCCCTACGATGAAGCTCTTTCTCCCCGTACATATGTATATACGTATGACCGGATATACGCGAATAGTAGAGTAGGAAGTGAGCGGAGGCGAAGGCAACAAAGAGTTGAGCGTGGGTCCCACCTCCGAACCGTTAAAGGACGAAGGAAAAAGCACGAGAGAGAAAGAGAGAGAGAAAGAGAGAAAGAGAGAAAGAGAGAGGGAGAGAGGGGGGGGAGCGAGGGTGAGAAGGAAAAGTAGAGACAGAGGAGAAAGAGCAAGAGTTTGCTCGGCGAACTCGCTCAGTGGGGAAATGGGTCTCGGTGTCTGGCTCGGCCTGGCACTTTACCACTGACCGACCAACCACCGCGCGCCAACCCCTCGTTACCTCATCTCTATATTTGTATATATATATATGGCCATTTCATTTAAGATGATATTTATTTTTTCACACGGCATCTATTTATGAATGTTCCCTGTTTCGTTCTTCAATTCGTTGAGGCTAGTTTGATTTTATTGGTGAAATCACGAGATGCAGGGGTTATTGGTATTATTTAGCTAAGTTTAGCAAAGTATTTTTTACCAAGGTTTAGCAAAGTTTTAGTTTGGGAAAGTTAGAGGAATTTTTTTGAAATTGGGGTACAAGGGAAATGAAGAATTTATTGGAAATGGGAAAAGAAGGAAGTATGGAAATTGGAGGGGATATTATATGTAGATCAACGTGTAGTTAATATTGTTGAAATTTTTGGAAAATTTCGTTACTAGTTCTTTCAGTTTTTTTTTTCGTGGAAGGACTATATTTTTTATTCGTTTTAATTGCTTGTTTTTTTTTTAATTCAATTTTCATACTTTTGTTCAATTTAGTTAACTTTAGTTTTTGGAAATTGTTCGATTTTTTCGGAGAGTTATTTAGTTCTTTGTTGAGAACGAAAATCGGTGCAGTGCTTTTCGAAGTCGAACGTGTAATTTTGCAAACCTCGGAAGATCGTTCAAAAACCATCATTTTCAAAATTCCGTACAGGCCACCAAAAAAATCAGAGACATATTGATAATGAAACAAAACGAACCTGACTTCGAGTGACGACTGTCTTCTTCGAAACAGCGTTTGGGTTTGGTTGGGTTGGGTTGAGTTTGGGTTTGTTTGTAATTCCGATTAAGATTCATTTTCGCCGAAAGATATCCATTTTTCACCCGGACCCAAACAAACCCAAACAGAAACTTATATTTGGACAAAAAATAAATTTAAAAAAATTGAATACTTTTGGCCGAGTCTGTATACCCCTGCGTATCGTGGTCGACTTCGTTGTCTGTATTGTTCATTGTTCGTGGCGTATATCGAGATACTTTAGGAGCCGAGGGATATGATTTTGGCACAAATTTCACTCGGTCGTGTGATTCGCTGTGCTCCGAGGCTTAACGGCTCCCCTGTACAGTGCAGAGCCAGCAGTTGCAATTGTGCTCTCTCTCTCTTTCTCTCTTACCCACACAAATATACAGGGTGTCCCAGCTAAGAATGTCGTCCCTGCAATGGGGGGTAGGGGGTGAAATTCTAAGACGATTGATATAAGCATGTATGGGTCCCAGAGCAACCGCTGAATTGTTATGAATTTTTTTACGGCAGCTAATCGGACGCGCCCGAGCCGGAGAGTCCGCATGGTGGGGGTACCGCGCGTGCCGCTCACCGACGTAGGCCCGCCTCCGGGCGCGTCTGAAAAAATTAATAACAATTCAGGGGTTCATCTGAGACCCATACATGCTTATATCAATCGTCTTAGAATTTCACCCCCTACCTCCCATTTCAAGGATGACATACTTAGCTGGGACACCCTGTATATACATACATAGACGCATGTTGGCCTTTTATATACGTATTCCACTCTGGGGAATCATCCGTACGGTAAATCCGGGATAGCGAATAATCGTGAAATTGCTGATGCAGGATGCAGAGCTGACTACACAAATCTACACATCCATACTCGTATATATATATATATATATATATACCGTTCTATTTAACGCAGTAAATCTGCAGCTGGTGCACCAGATGCTTGAAATTTTTACTGCTTCGGTACTATACTTCCGGTTATACGTACCTAGTCGCGTAGATGTCGTTGCCGAGCTCGCCAACTGAAAAATTTATTTACGACGAGGTTATGTACAGTCGTGTACGTTTTAGCCTCGCGGGCTTTTACGGATTGCTCTTTTCTCGAACTATCTCTATCTCTCTCTCCATCTTATCATGGACTATTCGTACTTGGCTGATCCAACTTTAAGTTCCATTGCACCCGTTGACTGCTCGGTTCGCTGAGGCAACTCTGGAACCTCCTCTCCAAATTGAACAGGAAGGCCTCCGACCAACGAATCGACGATTCGAGGTAAAATCGTATCGCGATTTTAGCTTTTATCGAAATTGCCTCAAAACGGCGTTCAAAAAATTCTTCGATGGCTAATCAAAAATTCTAACGGAAATTTATATTTAGTGTATAATTATTGGTTATATATATATATATATATTTATTTAGTGTATAATTATTGAAGTTTCTATGAATCTCGAATTAAAGATTTTTTCTGATTGTAAAATCTTTCGATTCAAAAAATTCGTTCTGATTCTGAAAAATGTTCTGATTCAAAAATCCCACTCCTGTTTTTCATTAACATCGAAAAACATCAGTAAAACGAAAAATTAGCCGCCTGGAATGACCGTTCCACTGTTCATTCAGAGTTGAAGATTGCTCATGTTTTGGGCATGACGAACATCGACATAACCTCACAAATTTTCGAAATCCGTTTTCTCGGCGTCGATTAAATTCACGGCGAAAAAATCGATAAAAAAAAAAATCAGTCTGTAGAATTCATAGAGACAGAAATAGACGATTTAATTTTACGATAAAAATGTTTCGTCCTTGAGAAATTGCGATTTAAAAATTTCGACTTTGTCGCACTCGTGTGTCACGTGGTACGTCTTCGACATGTCCTTAAAAAAAATCGTTTTGCTCGGAAAGAGACAGCTCAAACGATCACGAAACGAATGGACGTGGGTAATTACTGTACACCCTGTATAGATATACTTATACATATTGTTCGAGCTTATACATGGTCTAAAAGGTATCGTGTCGGCGAACCGAGAATTCCCACGTAGACACCCTCCCACGAGAGTGCCCGTAGAGAGAAGGGCTGAACTTTGATTTTGTCGTGCAAGACAAGCGAGAGGCAGGTGCTAATGAGAAAGGCCTGTGATTTTCTTTCCCCCCCGTTGCGTCACGCGCTCTTCNAAAAAACAAAAAAAAAAAAAAAAAAAAAACGAGAGGGCGAAGAAAAAAAACGAGAAAAAACGCAAAGGGTTTAGCGCGTAATGTCTCTGTGAACGAAAGAGAGAGAAAGAGAGAGGGAGAGAGAGAAAAACCATTGTGAAAAAAAATAACGAGGGGAGAAAAAAAATTGAAGCTGGGAGGGTGAGTACATAAATAAGGGATGTAGGGAGACGGAAAAATCGACATTTTTATTGTACCTTCATTCAGGTCTACACTTAACGACTTAGAAATCTTGAAATACTAGGGAAACTATGACTGATACTTTTTTAACGATTTTTAACAATTTAATGGTAAAACGGTGTATAGTTAAAATTGTAATAATAATATCTAATAATTAACGATAATCAATTATCAATTCGCCAATACTCGATCGAATAATAATAATTAACGTGTAAAACAGACATTTCGTTTTCAAAATTAAAAATGAGATGAAAATACATGTATGGTTATAATGAAAAATATTTAATAATTTATTAACTTAATTTATTAATAGAATTAACCATGGGAATATACAGAGTGTGAAAGCTAAATTGAGAGAAGGAGATGATGATGATGATAGATTTTATTATGCGCTAGTTACAATTTTCAGGGAAACGAAAAAAGTACAAAAAATATTAACGAATAAAAATAAGAAATTAAACAAAATTAATTTTAAGAAAATCAAATAACATTACAAGAGAAAAATCGAAAAACTTGAAATTATAAATACGAACTAAAAAATAAAATAAAAAATTAAAATTAAAGAAAAAAAAAGAAAGAAAAATGTTGAATAAAATCAAGAGAGAGAGAGAGAGAGAGAAAGACGAGACCCCTCTTCCTTGTATTTTGAATTTACCTCACAGTTGAACCAAAGCATGATAAAATCTATTTATCTATCAATCTATCTATCTATCTATCTGGGCATTGTCACAGGAAGTGGTGACACGCTAGAGTTTGATCCCTGCGAGCGTGTCGTCGTTTATCGTTGCGGGTGTATCGCACGGACTCGCAAAGGGTCGCAAGGGGGTTGAAAGCTTACAGAACAACCCCTCTGTACACCACAGCAAACGTTCTCGAGTTTTTCGTCGGCCACGAAAGAGAAACTTCCCTCGGTACATCGGAGCCTCATCTAAAAGATGAAACCACGAAAAACCTTGTACGGAACTACCATATACCCTATATGTATACAGTTTTGCTCAAAAGTATTAGGTCCCCTGTAAGTTCTCTATCCGGACGAAAAGTCGAAAAACTCAGCTTCGTTTTGAGTTTTGACTTTTATTTTGATAATTTTTTTAATACTTCGTAGGATATTTTGAAAATGCGAGAAAATTTAACTTTCGTGGAGAAGAATTTGTATATTACATTTTTGAAAAATGTTTTATCTTTTGATGGGAAAAATTGACAAAATTTCTCAGCTTAGTTCTGCAATTTTTTGACGAGTTCTCAAAGTAATGTTTTAATTTTTAGTTTTTAGTTTTTTATGTTTGATTTTTAATTTTTAATTTTTTAATTTTCAATTTTTAATTTTTTAATTTTCAATTTTCAATTTTCAATTTTCAATTTTACAATTTTCAAATTTTCAAATTTACAATTTTACAATTCTCAATTATCAAATTTTCAAATTTACAATTTTACAATTTTCAATTCTCAATTTTTAATTTTCAGTTTTTAATTTTCAATGTTTAATTTTTAATGATCAATTTTCAATTTTTAATCAACTTTGTTTCAGTTAATGTGCTACATTAATACATTTACTTTAAGCAATAAAAATAGAGATCCTCACATGCGCCAAATAAACATACGCTTATGTATCGAAAATTGTCATCACAGAAACGAACACAATTTTCCAGTAGACCTAATATATACCCATCGTAAATCAGGAAAACGGGTATTTTGAACCCATTGCAACAACGCATCATTGCCTATCCACGCGTACAGTGATTTCAAGGACGTTCCGTGAATTTCGCGGTAACAGGGCTAGAACTGCATCGGGGATGTATCGGCGCAATACTGTAGCATCAAGGTGTCAATAGGCGTCCACGCGTGGCACGAACTTTTTTTTTAGCGGCTCGGCTATGGCGCGTTAATTTTTTTAATCCGTTGGCTTTCCCGTGCGTATATATAGTACGTGTATAGGTATATATGGATCGATCCAGTGAGAAGTCAGCGGCAAGTTCCGTGTATGGAGCTTCAGCGCATTCCTAATTGATTTATAGCAAACAAAAAGAAGTTTTGAAACGATTTTTTATTTTTTTGTTTTTCTGCTGTTGTTTTTCAGTTTCTGTTTTTTTTCTTTTTTCCTTGATCTTTTTCGCTCTCTCTGTCTCTCTCTGTTGATAGATGCGTTTATCCCTTTTTCCTCTTTTTATTATCCTTCGATATCATTATTATTATTATTACTATTATTATTTCCTTTCACTTTTATATTAGTTTAAGGTCGTTTTTTTTCTGGTTTTTCTGCTTTTTATATTCTGTATTTATTGTATTTTCTAATTTTCGCATTTTTCCATTTTGCCCGAATAGTTTTCTAAGGCATAATAAAATTATCAATCAATCAATCTCTCTCTGTGTATTCACTCTGCATTGTGTGTCTTTCATTCATTGTAATACACCGATAACTAGTTTATGTTATTTCTATTTGTATCAGGATTATTATTATCAGTTTATTATTACAATAATAATAATTATTATTATTATTATTGTTTTCATTGCGATTATTATTATCAGTTTATCATTACAATTATTATTATAATTATTGTTATAATTGCGATTGTCATTATTCCTATTATCATTGCTGGTATCATTACTATGATTACTATCATTATTATTATTGTTATCATTATTATCACCATTATCACAATTACTTTTATTATTATTGTTATAATTACGATTATTATTATTATCATTGCTAGTATCAGTATTATTATGATTACTATTGTTACTATTGTTATCATTATTATCACCATTATCACAATTCCTTTTTATTATTATTATGTTATCACTATTCTTGATTAACTTATAATGTATTGGTTAAAATATTTTAACCGAAAGTGCACTAGGGCATATTAAATCTATCATATCATATCATATCATATCATATCATATCTCTCTCTCTCTCTCTCTCTCTTTGCCAATCAGGTGAAGCGACGAACAAGGGGAAGAAAATATATAGAAGCAACAACCAGGAACAGAGGCTTGTATGGTTCGATGTAATACACTACAAACGAGCAAACACACACGGCTGTACAAATATACATATATTAGGAGAAAAACACACGTGTATAGGGGTATAGGGAGAATCGCGGTGGAGATGTGGAACTCTCGAGCCGACGACCTTGACCGAAGCAGAATGAAAGACCGAGAGAGGGTGAGAGAAGGAGGGAGAAAGAGGATGTGTGCAGGGTGGTGTTGGTGGTGGTGTTGGTGATAGAGGGACGAGAGAGAAAGAGAGAGAGAGAGAGCAGCACAGCCAGGGTAAATCGTGGCCGACCTCGTTCAGCCGTTTCCCTCTTTCTCTTTTATTTAGCGAATGACAAAAGTGTACATGGATTTTTCGTTTTCCAGTTCACACTGTATTTTATGAAACGAAATATTCTCGTTGTGTCGTTAAAGTCTTTGGATCGTGGGAAAAATTCCATTCTCGTAATTCTTCTAATCAACGGAAGCCTTCGATAAGAGGGAGTGAGAGATCACTCCCTCTTAAGGAATTAAGAGGGAGTAAGGAAAAATTACGATTACAGGAGACTGTAATCGTATTTTTTGGTGCCAAAAAAGAATACAAAGCAGCCGACTGCACAGAATTGATAAGGCAAATTTTAATTCAAAATTGTAGATTTTATATTATTTTTAATTTTTTGTTGTAATTTACAACGAGTATGGGCTTATTAGGAACAGTCGTCTGAATAAAGCCCAAAAAACACTTTAAAAAAAAAAAAGCTTATATTTAATAGTGAACAATGTTTTTTCGATCCAAAATGATTATTAATACGTTGATTATTGAATAAATGATTAACTCTAGATACCTAACCTTCGTCGATCCGACGAGTCCTACGCAATGTTGTCTCCATTCATCTCATAAAAGTTAGTGCCTTTCTAAACTTTTGATAAAATAAATATAAATAGTAATGATACAGAAATTCATTGTTTGGATTTGTAGAATAATAGTTAAACCAAGTAATAAGATTGAATGTAAAAAAGAAAAAAAAAGAGATTTTGTAAAAAAACTTTATGAAAAGTTGTGCAAATAAAACTCTATTATATATATTTATATATATATATATATAGTTAAACCAAGTATATGTGCAATACATTTAACGAAAAGTTATATATATAATAGAGTTTTATTTGCACAACTTGTTATAAAGTTTTTTACAAAATAACGAAAAGTTATATTATAACTTGAAATTGAAACACGCTAAAAAGTATTCGTCGAATCAACGAATGGTTAGGGTTTATAGGGGGCAGGCAAATATATTTTTATAAATTATTATTTTTATTTTTATTAATTATTTTTTTTTATATAATTATTTTTTTTATTATATAATAATTATTATTTATATATATATTTATTATATTATATAATTATTATTTTTTATTTTATTAATTATTTTTACAAATTATAGTTTTTATTTTGTACTTAAAAACAAATAAGGTGGGCCTTACGAATCAGGTACCTTACGTATTTTCAAAATTCGAAATTTGTGCAGACTCTTCTAAAAATTTAGATCAACGTACGGATAAAAAAATGTCCATTCCATCGGTAAAGGAAATCTTTCGTTTCTACAGCAGGATTATAATCTTCGAGTGATGAGGCGTGACCCTCGCGACACACTTGTACACCGGTACAAGCTTTTCTCCCTTTTTGCCTGTACTCTCCGTTATCGCGACAAAAAGCCGTGGGTAGCGTTGTCCTATCGTCACGTGAGATTAATTCGTTAATAATTAAGGGGGTATACGAAGGCACGAGGCAAGCTCGGTCGCGCGCTCGACTTGGCTAATCCATAAGAACCCAGGTTGATTCAGCGACGGCTGTGAATCATTACGCGCCAAGAAATCTACCTACGAGGTACCTATGCATTATGTATCCCTCAATTTGCATAATCGACCATGAGCGTGTGTCGACATTGCGAGACTGATTTTTATTTTATTTTTTCTCTCTTCCTCCTTTCACGAAATTACTAATTTGACATTCACGAACGGTTTTTCAATTCTTTCAAATTTTGTGACGACAGCATTAATTACATTGCAATTCATATAATTATTATATATGTATTTCAAAATTCTTAAATGTTTCATCGTCTTTCGTATTTTTCGAATTCGAAGTCCGCGCGAATCATTTTCCAAAGTAAACATTTCTGGTACAATTTTTAATTAAATTAATTTAATTAACATAATAGTTTAATTTAATTAAACTAATTTTAATTAAAAAAAAATTTAATTAAAAGTAGTTTATTAATTAAATTAAAACTATACCAGTTTTAATTTAATTAATAATTTAATAATAATTGATAACCAAAACAAAACTTTTTTGTTAATAAAAAAAAGACACCAAACCCAAACAAACCCAAACGAATAATATTTTTTTACATTTGACAGAACACTTTTTGCTTGGTTTTTTTGTTTAAATACATATTTAAAAAATCCATAGAAAAAATTCTAAAGGTTTCAAACGATCAATGAAAAAAAAAACGTAACGAAAGATTGAAATTTCATTATTTGAAATTCATTAACCTCTCTGATTCGATCAGTGACAAATACGTGTTATTATTACCAACCAATTAATTAATAATGCCGAAAGCAAACTTTTCCCAGACGAGGTTGCAACAATCCGAAAGGGAGGGGGAGGGGATCGGCGAGGGAGCGGGGAAGTTGAAAGCGGTTGGAGAGGGTGAGAGGGTTAACTTGGAAAAGGGGATGGGGGAGGGGTCTCCGGTGGTGGTACGTATTCCCGAGTATTAGGGTTATGGATGGCCCGTGGGCACGCTAACCCAGTGACATCTCGAGGTCAGCCGCCCCCGCGCGTGTTCGCCTCTTTCTGCGGCCTCAAACTCCGAGCCCCTTGACTCGGCCACCCGGTAGTGGCGAGACCAATCGCACACACACACACGGGCTTACCTTCGGGACTCTGCTCGTCACCAGGACCCTCTCGCGTTCTTTCAACTAGCCTCGGCTTAGTAGAAAACCCGAACGTTCGATTGACCAGAAAGCTCAAAATTCCGAATTTTAATAGTCCGAAACTACAAATTTCGTTAAGGTTTTGAAATTTGTTTGGAATGTTTGGGTTCGTTTGGGTTATTTCCTCGTTCGTGGAATGTTTGGGTTTGTTTGGGTTGCTCTAGGGAATAGCAGAGAATTTCCTCGTTCGTGGAATGTTTGGGTTTGTTTGGGTTGCTCCAGAAAATAGCAGAGAATTCCCTCGTTCGTGGAATGTTTGGGTTTGTTTGGGTTGCTCCCGGGAATAGCAGAGAATTTCCTCGTTCGTGGAATGTTTGGGTTTATTTGGGTTTGTTTGGGTTGCTCCCGGGAATAGCAGAGAATTTCCTCGTTCGTGGAATGTTTGGGTTTGTTTGGGTTGCTCTAGGGAATAGCAGAGAATTTCCTCGTTCGTGGAATGTTTGGGT
>JAPYZJ010006767.1:0-10940 GCA_030522765.1 Ophioninae sp. B BG-2022a | reverse complement strand
CTCGGAAGAACCGTCCCCCCCGCAGAAATACCCCCCCCCCCACCCCTGTACCCCCCCCCGACCCCCCCCCCCCCCCCACCCTCTGTCCTCGAATAATAAAATGCCCGGGATTACATATTCAAAATCAATGGCCTCGCGTTCTCTTTTGCAACGCGAGGGCTCGAAACGCGGGGGCAGGCCCAGGGGTGCTTTCCTACACGGGGGTGGAAACCACCCTCACGATTATTCATGAAGTTTTTTGCCTCTGTGTGAGTACATGTATTTCGAGGAACCTGGGGGTAAGAAAGCTCCAAACACCATATTGCGATACGCCCGACATTTTATTCAATCTCGAATACCGCGACACGATCTTAGCGGACTTTTTTTGGGTTCGAAGAACAAAAAGTTTTTTTTTTTTTTAAGCTTCGCAGAGGAATTACCATCTTTTGGGTGAATCAGTTTTTTTTATTAGGACGTGATTGGGCTAACGATGTCTGAGAGAATGTGGACTTTTTATTTTTTTATTTTATTCCTGAATTTTGAATTTTATTTCTTTTTTTTTATTGATAAATCGTTTATCAATTAATAAAATTTGTAGTGATGTAACAATTGTATTTATGGAATTGAATTGAGTAATATATGTTCAACATTTTTATTGTACATATTTGGAGATTTTATTTATAAATTATAAACCTATGTTATTTTTTATTTCTGTAAAAAAAGGAAATTTTTATGCAGGAAAAGCAATTTGTTTAAATTGATAAATCGTGAAATTATCATGATAAAGATAATTGTCTTTAATTCTCCAGATTAAATTTTCTTCACTTACAGGTATAAAATATAAACTTGGTTTATGTATTATAAATAAAAATATTCAAATATTTAAAATTAAAAAATTCCAAATATTTTCATTAGATTTTACAAAGTAATATTATTTATTCAATGTTCATATTCTTATCTTATCTTTCATGTTGAATTTCGTCCTTTTTGTTAACTTTCAGCTTCACTGATAAATCATTTATGAACAAAAAATTAATGAAATGGAAAATTCGAGAATAAAATGAAATCCTTCTTAACCGATTTATTACTATTGGAAAAAAAAGCTTTTTTACCATTTACACAAAAGAGGAAAATTCGTCTAATTGGATTAATTGACCACGGCAATTAGCGATCGCAATTACCGCATCAAAGTGAATGTGGAAACGAAAAAAAAAAAGTCGTCGATCGACGTTACGCGAAAATGAAATGGCGCTAAATTTTGGAAAGTGAAGGATAAAAATTAGCCAAGCGCACGTTTTTCCCTATCATTAAAATTCTTCTTTTTTGTTGGGATGTTCCTCATGATAAACGCGAAACATTTTCCAAGCCATTCCGATCTCGTATTTCTCGCTAATGAAGTAACTGAATCATGGTCCGTTAACGATCCCTCTTCGCAAATATTATTCATCGTAATTCCCTCCCACCGTTGTATCCTCATTGTTCTCCTGGGAAGAATGAAATTATACAATTCTGCAGGTCACGTGGTATTGTTAGAGTTTCAACGAACAGGGACGAACAAGCTTCGCGCATTACGTCGGATATTGCAAAATTGAAATCCCCGTGATTTTGTAACAATCGAGGATCTCCTATTTCCGGAAAAGATAGGAGCTGTCTGTTTGATTGAAAACGTTCACCATTGTTAGTAGCCAAATAACAAGGAGAAGAGAAATAGCCTGTAATATCGATTAAGTATGTGAATTAATTAATTAGCGTGCAATTATCGATTTTTTTCTAAGGAAGATAAAAGCAGGATAAAAAATGTTAATTTGATAATAATAATTTTTAAATGAGAATAATAATCATAATATTTTTTTAAACTATGTTCATTTAATGTCAAACTGTCATATTCAATTAGATTTAATTTAATTACAAATTCAATTACGTTTAATCTGATTGTAAATTTAATTACGGTCAATTTAATTCAATTACTTTTTTAAATGTAATATTTTAATATTGTTACACTTAAATAATCGATTATTCAGATGACAAAAGTGTAATCATCTTAGCCAAATGGCAACTCAATTTTTCCACTGTTTTCGTCTTGTATACTAATGTCAAGTTATTGTTAAGTTGAGTTATTATTAAGCAGACTGTTATTTAGTTAACTTATTAAGTTAAATTCATACTGAAAAAATGTCCCTCATCTGCGGCTAGTTTATTGGTAAAAATCACTATGAAGTCAAGTCAAAGAAAAAATCGATTAATTAATTGAAATCGATAAATCAATTAGATAACAAAAATCGATCGATCTAATAGATCTAAAAAAACGAATCGATTCGTGAAAAAAACAAATGTGCATCGGTTCGTTTGGGTTTGTTGTTTCAAGCAAATCCAACGAAGCCCAAACAAATGAGCTTGATAAATTTATTCAAATACCAACAGAAATGAAAAAAAAAAACAATTTTAAAAAATACCCTCTTAAAAAATAAAAGTCAATAGCATTAAATTAGCCACGAATGGTGAATAGCAGCTTGAGGGAATATTCGTAGGTCGACTGATGAAAGGATTTCGAGTCTCATTAGAGATCGATGTATAATTGAGAAGAAATAAATTCATTAGTATTCGTTGATTATCGTGGTATATATATATATATATATAAAATCGGATTATCGGCAGTGACGGTGAGCCCGAGGAAAGTTTTCGCAAGACTTTGTGCCCTTGTAGCTCCTTCGTCGACTAAACGAGGAAATAATTAATCTCAAGTTCACTCTCGCGGTCCTCCACGTGAAATAACCCCTTTTAGACGTCTCGTCCGGCCAAAAGACCGACTAATTAGCACTAATTGCGCTAAACGAGAATGGCCCGGATGCGAAAAACCGTGGAAAAGTCCCGACGAAGAAAAACCTGATGAACACCGTGATTGGGAACGATAAAGTGAAAGAGGTCGAGTGGGAGAGAGAGAAAGAGAGGGAGGACGAGGGAGACAAAGAATTGAGATGAATGATCGTAGGAGGCTGCAAAAAAATCCTCCTTTCTAACCATTTGTGTCAAAGAAACCGAATTACGTAATTAGGATGGTTGGACACTTATCAAATTTCGATGAAAAAAATATCGATTATTATTATATCAGGTAAGGTGATTGACGATTTTTTAAATATTTAATCATTAAGCCAGTAAAAAATGTTTACACTCGGTTTCGAAATAATTGATGGGTAAAAAAAATATTTAAAGAAAAACGCTTTTTAAGAAAAGATTTAATTAATTTTTATATTCAATGTTGTAAAGAGGAGAATATAATTGCTGTTTCCGAAATCACTTATATGTAATTTTAAATAAATGCTTTTACTCATAATTGAGTGAAAAGTAAAATTGTGAACAAAAGCTTTTATTTATAATTATATTTGTTGTCTTATTTATTTATATATTTATGTATATATTTATACTTTCATTTGTATTCTCATAAATTCATTAAAAGCCGTTTCATCAGCTGTATTTAATTAGACACGATACTAATTACAGAAATTATTGTTACACATCACAATTATTATTAACGCGTTTACGAATGTTTAAACAATTATTTAATAATCTTGCTTATTATATATTCGAAAAAAATTCTGATTTTTTCGAATATATAATAAAAGTCACATTATATGAGTCACATTAAACCCCATAACGAACCAACAAATCATCGTTGTCAAACAATCATTACAAAAATCGAAATAAAAAATCAAAAGAAGCCAGATTTCGCCGTAAAATCGTTGTCAAAAAAAAAAGTTGCAAAGATCAAAACAAAAAGAAGACTGATTTCGCCGTAAAATCGTTGTGAAAAAAACGTAGCAAAAATCAAAATAGAAAGAAAACTGATTTCGCCGAAAAATCGTTGTCAAAAAAACATAAAAAAAATAAAAATAAAAAAATCAAAAGAAGGCTGGTCTCGTCCTATTAGAAACGCCGTTTCCTAAATTGAAATTGAGAATGAATTTTCCTTCGCCATACTTGATATTTTGTCCGGCTAGAAAAATTCCAGGACGCTTTTTGAGCGAGATATTTTTGGGGAAGACTGTACCAAAAAAACAATGGAATTTCGTTGGAAATAAATCGTTTCTTCGCGGATGTAGCACTAACCCGAAACGCGTTTAAGGACATTTCGCAGTTTCGAATTCGGCGAGATTTGAATACGGAAAATAGTCGAATGGAGAACGCGCGCGCGTACGAAGCTATATTTGACGTTGATATTTGGCCGACCGTTCTCAAACTGGACCGCTGTCGTGCATTTTGCATGAACGAACCAACGGATTGTTCCTGCCAGTATTCCTCGTAGTATTCCATGCATGTACGCGGCTTAAACACACGCGGGTCACCCTTTCGACCAGATGAAGAGATGGTGGGGTGAGCGAATTCCTGATGGACCTACCGCGCGCGAATAACCTCCTGCGAGCGGCCATTATCGTTATACGCACACACGTGTACACCGATAAACCTCAAAATCCTCTATGGACCCTCCAATTATCCTACTAACCCAACTAACCACTCGGCCCATCAACCCTTTCGACCCTAAACTTTCTATCGAATACTACAACGATTCTTACCACCAAAAAAAATACCGGAACTTCCGAAAAAAAAACAAAAAACACCGAAAAACGAAAAATGAAATCAAACGAAATTTGCGAACAACAGGACACAATCATCGCATCCAAACAAATCCAAACAAACTGCAAAAATCCCATTTCAGTAAAAAAAAATAATTAAATTGTTGTAATTATTAAAATGCAACTATTTCGAGAACTATTTAATTTTTTAGTTTAATCGAAGTATCATCCTCTTCGTTGATGAATTCTGAAGGGACCCATGCTCGATTTTTCATTGAAAAGTCAAACGCTGATGAGAAAAGCGATTTTGAAAATTTGGGGATTGCGACGGTTTTGAAGGAATGCTGGGTAGATTTTAAAAAGGTAGAAGAGATTCTAAAATATTTTATGGAATTCTAGCTCTTGGTAGAATAACCATATATGTATTACTTCAGAATTTTTTAATTCAGTAACATTTCAATTGAAACAGTAATACCTCAAATTAGGCCTGGGCTTCGTTTCAAATCTGTGATTATTATTTTTGAAAAATATTGAACTGCGGAATGTAGTAGATGATCGTTTAATTTTTGCTTTCTCGTTATTAACATTTTAATGAAATATATTATAGCAAATATATAGATATCCTTGAAAAAGTATATTTTTGAAATGATAAATATATGATAGAAAATTAGTTTATATTCAAGATGAAAACCGACCTAATTTTTGAATGTCTGCTTTTAGTCTGTTTATCTACATTTACCAAATAATCATTATAATCATGTATAAAACTTCGAATTAATCAACCAAATAAATAAATACAAAGTTTAATTTAATTTTAACTTTTTTCAAGTTTTTTTTTAAATTTTCGTTTCCAATTTATATTACAGTTTACTCTCAATTTATGTACTAAAGAAAATAAATACAAAATTGCAACATACAAGGTGTTTTCTATACCCAAATGTCCTAAATATTAAAAAAAAGGAAGATTACCAATATGGAATAACTCAACTGTCACCGGAAGTATCCAGCACCCGTTAACTTCAGGAATGAGACATCTCTAGCCAAGAAAAGCCGGTAGTCCAGCCCCCGACCGAAAAAATGCCAATGGCCAAAGAAGCGGCCATTTTGGATCGAGGTCTCTTTGGAGGGGCCGTGCAAAAGTCTTCACGCTGGACAGGCTTCCAGCAGGTAAAGATTTTTTTGTCCAGTTTCCGTTTTAGTGGTCGCGGACAATGCGGGAACAGCTGTTTGGTCGTTGTAAAAATGGAGAGGCAGAGAGACTGGTTGTGAGGTCGCCAGACTGTATTGAGAGTTTGGTTAGGCGAGTGGTCGGTTGCGTAACGGAAAGCTACTTAATAGGGTCTTGCGCGTATCCGGGGTGATTGTTGGTCCAGTATTCCTCATTGTTTCAGGGGATCTTTTGAATATAATGGTTGATGGGCGAACCGCGGGTTGATACTTAAGACCGAAGGGACGAAAGGGACCAAAGGTACCACCAGAGAAGCAAAAGAGAAAGAGAGAGAGAGAGAGAGAGAGAGAGAGAGAGAGAGAGAGAGAGAGAGAGAGAGAGAGAGAGATGGAATTTGATGAGTAAGGGCTAGAAGGGTTGAAGAATTTGAGGATTAGAAGAGATGGGACGAGAGGGAGATGGAAAGTGGGTCCACAAAGAGGAAGTGGGTCCATAAGAGGTGGGGTAGGAAACCCGAAC
Organism: Ophioninae sp. B BG-2022a; assembly: GCA_030522765.1. Taxonomy (NCBI): domain Eukaryota; kingdom Metazoa; phylum Arthropoda; class Insecta; order Hymenoptera; family Ichneumonidae; species Ophioninae sp. B BG-2022a. The sequence goes on along the minus strand of JAPYZJ010006767.1, from coordinate 4,706 downwards.
TTCGGTTGACCAGATGGCTCAAAATTCCGAATTTTTAAAGTCCGGAACTAAAAATTTCGTAAAGGTTTACAGAATTTTTTTGGATTTGTTTGGGTTCGTTAGATTGATTTTAAACAAACCCAAACAAACCCGGGTCTGAGTAGGAACTTCGGTTGACCAGATTGCTCAAAATTCCGAATTTTTAAAGTCCGGAACTAAAAATTTCGTAAAGGTTTACGGAATTCGTTTGGGTTTGTTTGGGTTCGTTATTTTGATTTTAAACAAACCCAAACAAACCCGGGTCTGAGTAGGAACCCCAAACTTCGGTTGACCAGATGGCTCAAAATTCCGAATTTTAATAGTCCGAAACTAAAAATTTCGTAAAGGTTTACGAAACTTGTTTGGGTTTGTTTGGGTTCGTTAGTTTCATTTTAAACCCTTGATTTTAAACAAACCCAAACAAACCCGAACAATTTACGAAATTTATAGTTTCGGTAAATTCAAATTCGGAATTTCGAACCTTCTGGTCAATCGAAGTTCGGGTTTCCTACCCTACCCCGTCCATAAAGAGAGCCCAGAGCTCGGACACCTCACAATGGTGATTTAAACCACCTGGACCAAACCAGCGATCCGACGGACCCCCAAAAATGGGAGATCCAACCCTTCAACGTACGGACCAACGCTGAATAATAAAAAAGACAAAAAAAAAAGGTCCAGTGTAAAAAAGACAACTAAGGAAAACGAGGGACCCTCGTGTTTACTCTTTCGCGACGCTTTTGTTCATATTATCGACTGGTACAGCTGGCGGACTTTCCGGAACCAAGGGACCTTCCGTAATCTCCCTCAGGATGATAAAAGTGTTATCTTCTTTCTGGCTTTTCGTACTTTCATTAGGAGATATAAATATTCATACAAAAAAGGGAAAACCAACCCTTGACTCTGTTAGCTATATCGTTCAACCCAGTGACTCCAACAGTCTTTGTTTGGTTTTGTTTGGGTTCGTGTGGGTTTTGTTTGGGTTTGTTTGGGTTTGGTTTTCTTTCCAATGCTGGTGGAAACCAATTTTCATTCGAGAAACCAAAACGGGTCCTCGAAGTAACCGACCTACGTTCTATCGTTCGTTTAAAAGTGATTTCGAGGACACAAAAGTGATTTCAAGGACAGTGAATTTTACTAAGCGATTATGACGTTTGAACGTTCATGGGAGAATCCTGAAAAGAACCAACGATCGAAACGATGACGATCCTCGCTTGGATCCCAACGAGCGTTATAATGCAATCTCGCAATCGGACTTTTTCATCTCCATTGTTTGCTGGGACAGGATACGAGTGACAGAAATCTCATGCATCCCGCGAGTTATAATATCGCGTTTTTGCATCAACGCTTTTTTTTTCTTCTTCTCGTTTATGATTTTTTTTTTCTCGCCTGAGGCAATATCGCAAGTGAAACTGGAGACAAGGGAAAAAAAAAGTTGAAGGGCAGGAGAGACCTGTTTCTTCAACGAGAAGGGAAGAGATTTCTCCCTTCGTTTCTCCTCTTCTCTCTCTTTCTCTTTCAATGAGAGTGAATGAAACAATGGACATGCCCAATGAAGAAAAGAAAACAAAATCATCACGTGCGAAAGAATACCGGTTGTCCCCGTTTGCGAAATGAAAAAAAAAAAAAAAAGAAAGTTCTCTCAATCCACAGATGCGTTCTCACGACTCTCGCGCGCTTTCGACTTGACTTTTAATCCATATATTGTATCCTTCCGACAACCCCTCATCCAGGTCTCCTCAAAAGAGCAACGGAATAAATTATCCTCGTCTTTCCTCGTTTTCTTTTTGCGAAAAACTATTGAAATTTTTGCCCCTCCCTTTCTCGGGGCCTTTTAATCGCTCGATTAATTTAAAGGACTATTAATTATTATGATTGTCATTAAACGAACCGTTGATCAAATAAGTAGTGCGAAATCGTGGAATCATTTATTTTAATCGTGTCGTACATGAACGACCATACGAATATCTTATTTAATAATAAAATAACATTTACGAATATTTTTTAACTTTCTACAATAATCGAAGTCAAATTCGACGGTATTGACGTCAACCTTCACTGAGGTTTGGTCAGTGACTGTACTTCTGTTCCAAATTACAACAAAAGAGTTTTGCAATTTTTAGAATTAATTTGTACGCTCGGATCATCCGATTGTTATCAATAAAATTATTATCAATCATCATTATTTTTATCAAATCGTCATTATCATCAATTATTATTATTATTGTTTTTATCAACTTATTATTATCGAGTCATCATTATTAATAATAATTATTATTATCAATAGCATCATTATCTTTATCTTTCATTATCGAATCATCATTATTATAATCTCATTATTATTGTTATCTTTTTTTATCAAATCATCATTATTATCAGTAATTATTATTATTATCTTTTTTATCAAATCATCATTATTATCAGTAATTATTATTATTATCTTTTTTATCAAATCATCATTATTATCAGTAATTATTATTATTATCTTTTTTTATCAAATCATCATCATTATCATCCTACTTTTATTAAAAAATGTTCATTATTATCAGTAATGATTATTATTATCTTTTTTATCAAATAATAATCATTATCATCTTATTATTTTAAATAACATTATCATTATTATTATTATTATTATATTTAGTTTTTTTTTATTGATATTGAGGCTAAACTTGATTCGTTATCGTTGGCGTTTTTTTGTATTAGAAAATGACGATACACCTGCTCACGCTTCATTGGTCGTTCGTGATATTTTTGGCGAAAAACAACGTGCTCATTCTTGGCTCATAATTCAGCCATGATTCGAGTTACGGGTACTGGTGAATCGACGAGGACTATTCATAATTTCCTAGTTACAATAGGAGTGGGGGGGGAAGGCAAAAAATCGCTACACCTCAATTCTCCCCTTCGCGATAATTGAATTAACAAAAAAAAAAAATGTGCAGCGCTGTGTTTCTCGAGACGAGGGCTTGGGCGACGAAAACCTGTTCCTCGGTTCGTTTTTCGCTCTTTCGAAAACAAAAGATGGAGAAGAAAAGTAGGCGAACACAAAACCGGAAAAAAAAAGGAACAAACAAAAAAAAAAAAAAAAAAAAAAATAAAAAAAAAAAAAAAAAAAAAAAAAAAAAAAAAAAAAAAAAGCATTTTCGAATCGCCGCACGAAACGTTGAAACTTTTGGCTCGCCAACGAAAACGTACGTTTGCTAGAGAATAACCAAGAATTGGCAACTGTCAAACTCAAACGGTTTCACCCCTGCGGAGGAAACCCGTTTTCACTCAACACGGGTTTTGTCAATGAAACAATTCTTCCCTCCCTGAATTTATTGCTTTCTTTTTCTCGTTCTCTTCTTCTTTGTTTCTTCTCTGCACGATCAAACTCGAACGCTGATTGCAATTCTCTTTCAATTCTCACACCGAACTTGATCTCAGACTATTAAGGCTGTACTAGCGGATTTATAAGTCAACGGTATATCTATCATTCGTTTGGGTTAGATTCGATCTTTACACTCGAAGCTATTTACGATGATAATTAATCCCTCGAAAAAAAATAATTTGGAACCATCAAAATTACTTTGGAATTTTTTTAAATTAATTTACACGCTTGGATCGTCTCATTGTTATCAATAAAATTGTTATCAATCATTATTATTATTATTATTATTATTGAATAATCATTATCGTCAATACTTATTATTATTCTTATCAACGTATTATTACCGAGTAATCAGTATTATTAATTATTGTTATTAATAGCATTATTATCTTTATTTTTATTTATCTTTATTTTTTTTTATCAAATAATCGGAAAATCGGAAAATAAATTATCGGAATTATCATTATCGTCAATACTTACTATTATTCTTATCAATTTAATATTATCGAGTAATCATTATTACTAACTATTATTATTAATAGCATTATTATCTTTATCTTTATTTATCTGTACCTTTTTTTTATCAAATAATCATTATTATCATCCGATTTTTATTATAAAATGATCATTATTATCAGGAATTATAATTATTACATTTTTTATCAAATAATCATTATTATCATGTTATTATTTTCAATAACATTATTATTATTATTATTATATTTAATTTATTTTCGACCAATGGAAAAACTAAATGTCCCGAATTTTCAAGGACTCGAAATTCGAGACCAAAAATTTCGCCCAAAATCCTCTCGACTTTAACCCGATCTAGAAATTCTTCCTATTACACAAATATTTGAAAAAGAGGAAAAGCTAGAAAAGAGATACAGAAGACCAGAGAAGACATCACGAAGCAGCAGCTGCGAAAAGTTGAATTCTTCCAAGAGAGGCCGCAGGTTCTTAAATTTCACACAGTCTAAATCCCTTCTCCCGTTTGGGCAACCCTTCCAGATGAAAGTTCGAGGACGTTTTTTTTTTATCCTTTTTTACTTTTACTTTTCTCCCCACCATTGGGGTTCCCGTTTGCATTGTTTTATGCGAAGCGAGACCAGTTTTTGTTTCACTCTCGTTGAAGCTTATTATATGCGATTTCGGGATCGCTCGATTGTTCTCTCGGTTTTTCGCGTATGACAATATGACGGGGCTGTTTTTCTCCGGGCATATCCCATCATCCCATATTTTCGTATGGAAGGGAATCGCGTGACGGGAGACCTTCGAGAGGGTCCCGCGAATCCGGTCAAACGATTCGGAGTTGAGA
>JAPYZJ010006766.1:0-12085 GCA_030522765.1 Ophioninae sp. B BG-2022a | reverse complement strand
GATCGAAAAACACTGATAAATACGATGAGATGATTCCTTGTAAAGAAAATAATTTTATTACATCTCATGGCCGATAGTGTAGGGAGTGCTCTAAAATTTTTATTTTGCAAAAATCTTTATTAAAACAATAGGAATACCAACAAAGGCAAAAACATCTATATCTCAGGCTGTAATCAAGACTTTGCAATTTTTTTTATAATTCGGATTTCAAAAACGCATTCGATAATCAAAAAAATGTTTAGATACATTGGCAACTTTGGTGAAAATCGTTATTTGTTTATAAGCAAAAATCGAAAATCAGCAAAAAACGATACTTATTATCGACAAAAAACTTTTTTTTTTCAAATCGCTTTGCTTGATAACACGAAGCTCCTCGATTTTTTTCTACCTTGTGGGATGCCGCCGGGAAATTCTATAGAAGGGCAAAGTTTTTTCGATGATCGCAGATTGTTGCTAAACTATATCTCGCAGATCAATAAGTCTTAGACATTTCTCTTGGGGTTCAGTTCCTTTACGTCCTGTCCGAGTTTCAAACCGATATATTGTTAAATAACCGATTGCGGTTGCAAAAATGAAATTGAGAATTCTCATTTTCTTCTACCATTAACCGCTTAATTAACAATGTTAGCACTTTTTTGTATAGGACCTTTTTTACAGAGCACGTTATGACGGATAAATTTTATTTGAAACTTTTATCGATAGGACGCATTTTTTAAAAGTTATCGCAAAAATAGCGATTTTTAATTTTTAATAATTTTTTGTTGCTAAAATGCAACTCGGAAATGTCCGAAAACTCAGGACTATGATGATACGGGTCTAGACAACCTACAAAAAAATTGGCCAGAGGGTAGGTTTGTTCCTGGGTATCCTAAGGTGACTGGACTATAGCAGTCTAACCAGTTTTTCACTATAATCCAGTAATCCGAACTTTTCAATAATTCGGCACCCCCGGTTTTTAATAGTGACGGATTAGTGAGATTATACTGTATTACTTTTCTCTACCGGGATTAATCTCCGGCAAATTTTTCCAAGGATTAAATTGTCTAACAATGATGATCGCGAATGTCTCGCTCTACGACAGGGCGGTGAAGTCTCGCTCTAAGAAAGGGCGGTGAAGTCTTGCGATCTTGAAATGTTGAAACAAATGGGGACGATCCGGCTTCTTTTCTCGACGTTGGCCATAGGGAGAAATGTGAATTCATGCGATATTGAAAAATGATTGGAAATAATTGAGCAAACTGGACTGGCCATTGATTAGTAATGAGTAATCAGATAATGACAATTAATTAATAATAATACATAAGCAATACGGTAGTAGAGATAAGAAAAAGAAAACGATGATACGATCGTTTAGATTTATCGGTTGAATGTAGTTGTGCGCGTGAGTTGTCAATCGCCGTCCGTATGAACATATACCGTATAAAATAATTAGATAACGTGCTGTTCACACTGCGGCCAGATAACCCAATCGGGAAACAGGGATTAAAAAACGAGGTAGTGGCCAGATAACTCGATCGCGAAATAGGGAAAGTTAAACGAGGTGGCCAGTTAACCGGATGGGGCGATGGTGAATAACGACGTAGCGGCCAGGTACCCCGATCGCAGAATAGGGAGGGTAAAACGAGATGGCCAGATAACCCGATGTGGCGATAAGGGATACCGACGTAGTGGCCAGGTAACCCGATGGGGCGATAGGGAGTGACGACGAAGTAGCCCGTAACCAGGTAACCCGATCGCGGAATAGGGAGGGCAAAACGAGATGGCCAGGTACCCCGATGGGACGATAGGGAGTAACGATGAATTGGCCAGGTAACCCGATCGCGGAATAGGGAGGGTAAAACGAGATGGCCGTGTAACCCGATGGGACGATAGGGAGTAACGACGAAGTGGCCAGATAACCCGATCGCGGAATAGGAAGGGGAAAACGAGATTGCCAGATAATCCGATGGGACGATAAGTAGTAACGACGAAGTGGCCAGGTAACCGGACTTTTGCTCCCTTCGACGAAGGATCTGCACCAAAAATTTGCAGATCTACTTCGTCCACCGCTTCTGTCCCTGGATCCTGCGACTCATGTTCGCTGCATGAATCAGTTTCCTTTTTCTCAGCTTTATGCGGAACCTCTATAGAAATATACCCTTTACTCGTATATGAATAAGAATATATTTTTATGTTCAAATGAACATAACCCCCCGTGGATAATTGGTACGAAGTACAGACTGAAACTTATCCACAGGGAGAGACGATTGTATGTTCAAACTAACATAACCTATATGGATAATTGGCACAACGGCAGACTGAAATTTATCCAACAGGTGAAAAACTGTCGTTTTTCAAACCGAATCGTCTCGAAGCCGTGAACAAAAGAAGGCATACCTAGTTCGGCGAGTTGCAAAAGGTCGGCTAAATCCGGATCAATTTGCGTCTCGTTGTCCTTTGTCATTGATTCTGCCTCGTGGTGCGTCTTTGACGCCGCAGATTTCTTGAGGAAATAAATACACATGATGCTCCATCTTCTTGATCTTTTTATATCATTTATCCATTTTTTCCAACATGGACTCTTTCTCCTTTCTTCTATTGTTATTTTCTGACATTATTTCTCGATAAAATCGCTTTTAATAATCGCACAAAAAAAGGGGGGGCCCCCCCCCCCCCCCCCCCCCCCCCCCGGCCCGTTCCGGTGTTTTAGAGTCTGAATATTTGTGGGATTTAGCACGAAGTAGGCGACACTACTTCATAACACCTTATCAAGCAATGTCATAAACCATGAGACGATAATAAATCATCAAACAAACGAAACATTCGAGATTACAGCTATTGCTTCCAAGCTGTCAAAAAATGTATTGATACTTAAGAAAGACGCGACCGCAGTCGGTAAAAACGAGCAATGCGAGCCACAGCGCCGCCTGTGAGAAAATCGCTGTACTGAATTTTCTTGACGGTCGATAAGATTTTGCGCTCCGGTGGTACACTTTTGTCACATTTATGTGCAAAAATTCAAAAGCCAATTTCTCTGCAATTTCTTCATGAGAATCGATGAAACAAAGCTCAAAATGTGTACTCTTCACCGCTTCACACCCTTATGCTCGTCAAATTTGTGAAAGTGTAATACAATGGAGTGTAGCTCGCAATTTCTCTCATGGTAACCACAAACTGCACAATTCTTTTCAATATCTCGGAAAATGCCGAGCATGTTCTCCTTCGAGCAAGCCTCCTGAGTACACAAAAGCAATTTCATCCCAATCGGTTCAATGGTTTGGGAGAAATTGGCTTTGGAAATTTCAAGGTGGCCCACAGCGTGTTCGTCCCTCCCTTAAACCACACAGCATATAAAGACCCAAGGCCATTTCGATAAGGAGTAAGAGCCGCATGAGTATCATGGATAGAGAAAAAAAAGTTGGCGATCCTTCACGTGAGCGTTATGAGATCTGAATCCACCTGGCCGTGTACCTCCGATGGACCTGACATTGCGTAAGAACGGAGGTTGAAATTAAACGTAGCGATAATACTGATTATAGTGAACGCCACACTTTCGATTTTCGGTTAACCTGCTCAGTATCCTTTTACTTATCAACAATAAACACGACCGATCAATTTGATAAAACATATTCATTCGCGCCACGATCATTTTTCTTTCCCATTCCGAAAAGAATTCATTCATCACTTTTTCTCAAGCCTACTGATCCATAATGCCTCGATGATTTTAGTCGTTTCCGAGAAACCGTCGTTAGTGTCGTACCACAGCCCGAAAGCTTCTCAATTTTCCGATTCAGTAGATAAAATTATTTCTCGACGACGAGGAAAGCATTGACGAATATAATTACGAGATTGTAAGACACGATACGTATAAGATTAAACGGTATCCATATATTCTGCTTGAAAGATTTGTTGCCTAAGAGGAGCAAATGATCGAGGCAAATGATCGTTGCCTCTTAGGCAACAATATTGCCTAAGGGGAGCAAATGATCCGTTACAACAGATACCCAACCAAAGATCATTTACGAATATCCCGTGGATCTTGAGCCTCCTGAATAATTTGTTCCTACTTTGGCCGATCCCGATTAATTCTCCGCTCTCATATATATCCTTGAATATCAGCAATATTTTTCTCAATTCTTTTGAGCTCAATGCTGTGTAGAGCCACGAGGAGAAGATCATTAAAAATTCCACCGAAATTCCAACGCTATCGGCGACTATCGTCATCGAAGTTTCACCGGATAGAACGAGCTCGTCGCGATTCGAGATGGCCCTGAGGTATAGGATAACGTAGCCCACGATCAATAACACTGTGTAAAAACATCCATATTTGCTACAACGAATTATTTCATTTTTGTCAAAAAAAGAATGGAGACAAGCCGAGAATTCGCCACCAAACGTAAATGCATATCGGCAGAGGAAAAAAAACGTCACTCTTCGTCATTGCTATTGTACAACCTAACGATTCGGTAACCTTTTCTTTTTTTGGGATAACGAGTGGGCTCAAGTTGAAACACCCGATTAAACCAATTGCATTTATTTCGAAGATTTATTTTCGGCAATTACGAAGGAGAAACGACCCACTTCTGTCGATCGAACCAACACCGCACTTTTGTACTTTCCACCCGTGAGAACGACGCAGAAACATTCTTTACTTCGACGCACTTTACCGATCACTTTCATTATACTACGATTAGTAATAGTATAGGTATAGCCTCGACAGGAAAAAAAAAGAAATAGGACGCACAGTGCGAGTCTTAGTGTTTGACCCCACAGGTTTCGTAATCCATCAAATTATCGACTTACGATTATTTGTTCTGTTTGTCCAGAGATGTGCCGCCATCCCTCATAAAATTGAAGGACTACCCGACTTTCGAGTACTTCGAACGAGAACGTGCTCAACTTGTGACAATGAAACGTTCCTATTGAAATCTTAACGACGTTTAGAAAATCGCCCTAACCAAACAAATTTCCGAAATCCATTTTCTCGTCAGCTGTTGAGGCGGGAAGACCATTTTCGCGCTCCAAAATGATGGGTTTCTTGTGATTCTTTTTTATCGGAGGAATACACATAGAAATTTGGATCTTTATATATGTTTTGTTTGATACTGTAATTGTTTGAAAAATATATCTACAATTCTTTTCGTGCAAATTGCACGTCGTCCGCATTAATGTTTAGAAGAAGATTTCAAAAAAAGTGATGCACTGCTGGCGTCCCCTTTCACGCTGCAATTGTCGGGAAAAAAATCAAAATGATTCCTAAAGGCAAGACCCGTACGCTGTCGGTGAACCAAGATTTTTGAAATATGCGCATAATACAATGCAATTTTTACTATATTTGAAGTCAAAAGTAGGTTTCCGATGTAACGAAGATGCGTGACGAATTTAATCGAAATCGGTTGAATAGTTTCGGCGAAATCACTCCAGCAGTTGGGTGAAATATAGTTCTGAGAAAAACGCGTCCAAAGTCGCATTGTACTATTCACTTGGTATGAACGCTCTTGGCGTCTATTTACGAAAACTACAACAATTCTTAGAATTTCGCTGCAAAAATGGGACACACAATTCTTAAAAAATTGAACTATCTATTTATGGAGAAAAAATCGATTTTAGGGTTCCGTACCGAAAGGGTACAAAGGGACCCTATTGTTTTCGCTCCTGTGTCCGTCCGTCTGTCCGTCCATCTGTCCGTCCGTCCGTCCGCCTGTCACCAGGCTGTATCTCATGAACCGTGATAGTTAGAGAGTTGAAATTTTCACAGATGATGTATTTCTGTTGCCGCTATATCAACAAATAATAAAACTTAAATTAAATTACAATTTCAGGGCGGCTCTCATACGTCCGTCTGTCACAAGGCTGTATCTCATGAACCGTGATAGTTAGAGAGTTGCAATTTTCACAGATGATGTATTTCTGTTGCCGCTATAACAACAAATAATAAAACTTCAATTAAATTATAAATTATGGGGGGCTCTCATACAAGAAACTTTTTTTCGGCCTTTGGGACGGAACCCTTTGCGCGCGAATCCGACTCGCACTTGGCCGGTTTTTTTTTTCAAATTTGTAAACGGTCTTCCTGCCTCAAGATTTCAGTGATAAATCGAGCATCAGTCTCGGCAGAATTTGTAGACCCAAAACTCGATGCTTTTCTTTTATGACAAAAAGAACTGCGTCCTTAAAAAATCGCGGCTTAAACGTTTCGTCCGTTTCTTTCGTACTCACGTGTCACGCGGTACATCTTGTACGTGTCTTTCATGTCTACATTGATCCGACGCATTACAATTTTAATCGTTCAATTGAAAAAGAACTCCACTTTCAAAGCATTACTGGACGATGTTTCAATATCCATCCAGTAATAACTTCCAGTGAATGCCATGAACATCAACACTGCCAATGTTAATGCCGATGAAACGCCGGAGCAAATGTAATGATTTTAATCGAATAAAACGTAATTATCAATCGTACCAAAATGGCGACAGTACTGCCAGGGAAACGATTGACTCATAAACAAAAAGAATTCAATCTTAAATTTTTAGACAAGTCCGAAAAAGCGAGCTACAGAAAGCTGCCAAAGAAACGTGAAGAGCAAGTATAGTCAATAAATAAATGCACTTTTTTTCCTGTTTTGATTTTTCCCGTTACTTTCCTGACAACGTGCCTATTTGATTTTTAGTTTGAGCAATATTGACCGAACAACGTAACCTAATAATACATGAAAACGTGAATAAACCGCCTCTCGTTACAATTATGCACCATTCTTGAAACGAAACTACGCGTGAATCGCGGATACATAATGCGTTGGCGTGATAAGAAATTGTATAATTTGAACGCGTGGACCACATTTATTTCACAATGTCGACGTTTACAAATATCGCGATAACATTGCAGCGAGGGGTTCCTGGTGCTCCTATCCGTCAAATTGCACCGTTGAATAAATGAATAGGATTGATTTATTCAACGCATTCTAGCGTTAATTCTGGATGTCCAGTTGCATCATGACTGTAACGTAAGTGCCCACTGCACCGATGATTTGACGTTCCGTGAGGCATTGCATTGAATATTCGACGTATGAAAGAGAACGAATTGGTTTGTTAATGATTATCGCGTTGTACAAAGAGAAACTGGGTTCCAGTGGTTACCGAAAAAATGTTGGTGGTGTTTTCTTTACTCAACTGTATGCACCACCGAGAGCTTCATTTGAAGCAATCCCCACAACGAGACGGTCAATCGCCGCTGCAGCAAACGGAGCGAAAGCAGCTGTCCCTGAAAAGACAACGAATGTAGAGTGGAAATTTGAGATGATACTTTTTATTCGAGTGGAGAACAGAAATAAGTTTACCGTGTCTACGTATTTATTAGTATTATCAGACGTAAGCATTTTGTGCAATAGTCTTCCAGCTTGGTTCGCCTGCGAGGATAAAACCGTTCGAAACCAATGGGCGTTCCACGAGTCCGATTAGCAAAACCGGCGAAATTTTACTCGGTTATCGGTCCGGAACTTTTGTGTTTGTGAAAATAGACCAAGGTTCTTTTCTTCGAATCGTTTCTTGAATGCAGAGTATCGTTTACGTTTTCGAGATTTACGATTTCGTTCATCGGTACACAGCGAGAGCTGTGTAGACTATAAAATAATGCAGTGACACGTGGATCAACGAAACTAGGCGATCACGAAAGGCCAACGAAATATAGAAAAGGGCCACGGAGATAATTGATGAATTATAATATTCGGTAGTTAGATTAAATTAATACTTCGGAAACAACGTAATATTTCATTTTTACGATCAATGATTCTTCGGCATCACCGGATGATGAATTTGTTCCGCAGGAGGCTTTTTATGCAGTAAAGATTGGTAACAAAGACCTCGTTGGCAGTTGACTCAGAAATGTCCAACAGGATCACAGTTCGAATGAGATGAACGAGGAACCAACACCACAATACTCCGAATGCAAACATGTCTCTTCCCATCCAACTTTTTCGAGCTCTCAACATCATACACTGGAGATAAAGAGCCGAGGCCATTTCGATAACGTGCGAAAGCTGCACTAGTATAATGGATGGAGAGAAAAATTTGGCGATCCTTCTCGTGAGCGTTACGATGTCTGCATGCATCTGGCCGTATACCTCCAATGGACCCGGCATTGCATAAGAACGGAGGATGAAATTGCACGTAGCGATAATACTGATTACAATGAACGCCACACTTTCGATTGCCGGTTAACGCTCTCGGTATCTTTTTACTTATCGACAATAAAGACGACCGATCAATTTGATAAATCATGTTCATTCGCGCCACGATCATTTTTCTTTCCCATTCCGAAAAGAATTCATCCATCACTTTTCCTCAAGTCTACTGATCCATAATGCCTCGATGATTTTGGTCGTCTCCGGAGAACAATCGTTAGTGTCGTACCACCGTCCGATATCTTCTCGATCTTTCGATTCAAGAGATAAAAATGTTTCTTAACGACGAGCAATGCATCGACAAATATAATGACAACGTTGTAATTCACGACCCGTAGAAGATTAAACGGCATCCACACATTGTGTTTGAACGATTCGTTATCGAAGAGGAGCACGTGATCGAAGCAATAGAAAATGAGCCAAATAACATTAACGAGAAACACGTGAATCTTGAGCTTTTAGAATAATCCGTTACAATTTGGATTGATCCCGATATATTCCCCGGTATCGTATATATGCTCAAATTACTTAGAAATATTTCTCAATTCGTTCGAACGTAATACCACGTATAACCACGACACGGAGATCATGAAAAATTCCACCGAAAATCAAAAAACATCAGCGACTATCGTCATCGAAGTTTCGCGGTGTAGAACGAACACCACGCGATTCGAGATCGCCCTGACGTACAGAATAACGTAGCCCAGAAGCACTACCACTGTATAACAACGTCCTCCTCGGCTATAACGAATTATTTTGTTTTTTTCGAAAACGAATGGACACAAACCGAGGATTTTCCACCAAACGTAGATGCTTCTCGGCAGCGGGAAGAAAATAACCCCAATTGTCATTATTAATTGGCAAAATGATGATGATTCAATGTTATTCTTAATGATTATAAAAAAGCTGAGAGTGTACAATCCAAATAAAACAATGACACGCAATTCGAAGATTCATGTTCGGCAATGACGATAGAAACAATACGACGATGCGAGATCGATGGAACGAACGCCACACTTTTCTACTTTCCATCTGAGGAAAATGACGTTGAAAAATTCTCAACTCGGATGCACTTGCGCGATGACTCTCATCATACTTCCATTCGTAATATTGTATCGTAGAAGCGCCGGGAAAAATAATAGCCATGATAATTCTATGCTCCGCGTATTATCGTTAGGCCTTACGAGTTTTGTATTCCATTAAGTGAGCGATGAACGATCATTCGTTTCGCTTGTCGAACCGCGCGCTCACGTTAGTTATAAAATTGAAGCATTATGATGAAATACGCAGTTATCGCTGCTACGACCTGTTAAATTAATGAAAACCAGTTTAGAATCGAACTGTTTTTCTACGGGTCAATTCTGCATCAGCGACGGTTCGAAACTTACTTTGTAAACCATGACATCGTCCAGATCGACCAATCCAAACAAGGATACGCTCACTCGATTTTGGAGCACTTCGAACGAGAACATGTTCATCTTCTAAAATTCAAGCGTTCCTACGATATATTTGGATCGTCGCGAAGATAGAATGCAAAGAGAATTACCATGACTTCGCGAGAATCACCCACTTTCCCGTAATTGTTCAGCACTTTGTGCAGTACATTTCCGGTATCGTTTGCCTAAAAACATAACCTCCGTGAAACACAATTACGAGAAAGCTCCGAGTAAAGATTGTTACCAAAAGTATCGAACAAATTCTATCATGGAAGACACGCAAAAGCATCCAATGAGAATCAGTGGAATTGAAGCGTGTTACTCCGCATTGCAACCAAATTTCTTTTGTACGCTTTCAGTTCGTAATTTTTTTCTCGAGTCCACGACGAAACGACTCCGAACCATACTGGTTTTCAGTGTTATCTCAAAATGACAAACTACAAAGATCCGTCGATGAATTTACGATTGTAATTCGAGTAGTACCCGGGATTGTAACGAAAACGCAATTTTTTCGAAAAAGCTAGTTATTTCCAAGCATTACCTCTTTGCAAAAATAGAAGCTTCTTCCAAGAACCTACTATTTTTTATTGAAATTTATCGTTGTCCTGACAATGAAATCTTCTTACTTCTAATTAAATTTAATCTATAATCAAATTTCTCCCGGGCAGGTATTTCAAAATTTGCAAGAAATTCATAGTAAACGAATTAATGAATAGCCATCAACACAGGCACTCATTGCATCGCACAAGTGTATCTTCATACCGCTATTCTACCAAACGTGCTGTGTTCTTTTTTTCAATACCTCTTTCACGGTAGATCCGCAGGCGTTTGATACAAATATCAAGATAAGTAGCGGAATAACAACCCAAGGCGCGAATGCACCAGCGTACATCCCATCTACCCCAGGCACCGGCTCGTATGACTTCATCGCTGTATACGTTATATGAGCATTTACCAAAATGACCGGAATTTGGGTGAGGATATGCAAAAGAACGAGTAGCTGAAAGTGTTCCTTGATCCTGTCGATCAAATCTACGAGCTCGCGACGTTGCTGAGAAATCACGTCGATCACGTCCAAGAGGGAAGTGGGCGCCGTCCTGCTGTGAGTGTAAATTACATCATTCGCTTGGTAATATATCGAAATATACCCAGTACTAAAAAATCTGGCATGCGCCCGTTCCGCAACTTTATTTACGCTTCGAGTACATTATCGTTCCTTGATACGCGTTTCTTTCCATGGGGAGTTACCTGATAATCCTCAACAGTCCGAAGGACGCGTTCTCTTCGGGCAGACGAAACTCGACCCAACGTTGGACTTTGATAAGGCGCATTTCTTCGTGTAAGCGATGTAGCTTGCGTCTTACTATACCGACACTCCAGATGAACACCACCAGAGCGTTGTACGATGGTAATTGCAATAATACGTATCCCAGCCAAAAAATCATCTTACATATGGACCTGGACATCCATACTTCCAGGCTTGTCAGTATGGACAAAAACAGGTAAAGCAGATTAACGACTATGAGACGGATTCCAAGTATTAAAAAGTGCCTCTCATAATCCTCTGTAATATCTAATATTTTCGATGTCTTCTCAGCATCCTCGAAAGTCTCGATGATCAGTTTGATCCGATGTTGACAAAAACCGAAGGTCAGATAAGTAAATAATACGTCGAGAAATACGAACGACATCCCGGCATAGTCGACAATAACAGAGATTGGTGTTTCAGCAGGAAGCAACATTTCCGTTCGCTCAGTGAAATAAAGAAAAAACATATAAGAAGAAAAGGTTGCAAAGAGACAAGAATAAAAAAGACTCAGGTATGAAAATTCCAATTGATTATTTTTCAGTAATGTTAACGGATTGACGCCGAGAATTTTTCCCCAATAGTACAAAGCGCGGAAAGTACGCGATCGTTGCGTGAAATGTTTTTCGCACTCTGCCATCTTCTCGTCACTGATCGACATGCCGGCTGCACCGTCGTCAACGATGGACTGGTGTTTCAATCTTCTTTGTCACAAACACCCCCACTGCGGCTACGTTTCTCCCACCTCCGCCCTTCATCGGCATATTCGTCTTTCGTGTTTTTCGATCCTACAATACCACATACAGGGTGTCCCAGCTAAGAATATCATCCCTGAAATGGGGCGTAGGGGGTGAAATTCTAAGACGATTGATATAATCATGTATGGGTCCCAGAACAACTCCTGAATTGTTATTAGTTTTTTACGGCAGTCAGTCAGACGCGCACGGAGGCGGGCCTACGTCGGTGGGTGAAAGGCACGTGTGTTAGTGCCCGGAGGGGCGGTACCCCCACCATGCGCACACTGCCGCTCGTCGGTGTGCGCTTCAGTGTTGCCAATCTATTACAATTGTAACAGATCTATTACTGTTTCGTATGATTTAGTACGCTATTACGCCGATGGCCGATCTATTACGTTTTTCGAAAAGTAGACGGCAGCACTCACTTTCAGGTTCCATTTTTACCACG